>JAAEAF010009233.1:0-21455 GCA_011037195.1 Triatoma infestans
TAAATAAAGAAAAAAAGGGAAGAAAAATACACAATTAACAGTTTCCCAGACAGCAGAGAACAAGGCTACAAATTTAGCAAAATGTCTGTGGGATGGGAAACATAGACTTTGCCAGCTAACAGCCAATTATATGATTGGTAGGGAGAACTTTACAGAGACCTATCAATTTCTTTTGAAACTTTTTTCCGAGAAAATTCATTCAAAAAGAATTTTTTTGTGGGGGAGGGATGGGATTGTGCTTTTCTAACAAAAAAAGCACAAGGGAGGGGATTTATTAAGTTTAGATTCTCCCATTGATAAAACTTTGAAGACAACTAAATATTTAGTATAAGTTTGAAGAGAATTCGTCAATAACTATGGAAAAGTTCTGTAAAGTTTTACTTCATTAAATTGTTTATGTTTCTTAATAGTTTTGTATATTTAATTTAAATTTATTTTGGTTTTGTAAACATTGATGAGAAATTTGGCAAGCATGTTAGAAAAAAAGTATAATCACTCAACAGACTGTATGAGTAAATAGATACATAACTTTTGTTTATATATAATTTTTTTTTTTTAATATAAATATAATGGATATAAACGTCCATCTTTTTACATTTCTTTTCTAAACAGTATTGAATGGACTTGGCTATCTATCGTAAAGGTGTATCCCGGCGGCTATAAACATTTTCCTATTGAAGGAGCAAGTATACCCATTGGAAAAGAAATATTGCAGATATGTTATATAAAACAGTGCGGAAAAAATAGTGGCACCCTTTATCATTTTTGACATTATATATTGTCTCATAGTTATACAAGTTTAAATGGCCAGCAACATCATCATATGGATCTGGCCAAACAAGGGGAAAAAAAAAATGGATTGGTTATCTATTATTGAACGTATTGTGGAAAGTAATATCTATAACTTTTGTTTTGTTACAAAATTGCTGATAAATACTATAAAAATAACAGATGCAATATATAGTAAAGTGATAGACTAGAATGGTCCTAAAAATAGATAAATTAAATGGAAATGTCAATGCAACAAAGAAAATAATTATCCTGCAACAGCTATATGCGAAGCAACTGTTCAAAAATAATCTGATAGAAATGATATTGGTGAATATCCAATAGCATTGTATTGTAGGAAGCCATTAATTACGAATTTTAATAGTTAGAAGATCAAATATCAGGGAAGGAAATAGCTAAGTGGTTAGCCGCCTGGACTCCCATACGGAAGTCCCTGCTTCGAGTCCAGCTGTGCTGCCCTTAGATTTTTTTCTTCCTAGGAGCCCCTACAGCTCGCACTCCGATAATGGAACAGTGTTGTCTGTAACGAGAACACTATCCGAAGGCCGGCAGTGCACTGAGAAGGCTCCGGGCGCCAATGACCATAGTTATTGATGCGCCTTAAATTAAAAAAATCAATTCTGCCTTAGCTACTCGTTTTTTTTTTCTAAAGGATATGCACTGTAACCTGAAAAAGATCCATTGTGCCTCCCGGAGCTTTCTCCGGAGTGCACTGCCGGCCTCCGAGCTACAGATAACACTGCCCATCTCTAGCTGCAGGTAAGACTGCCCTATCCAGCTACAGATAACACTGCCCAGCACCGGACACTGCACTGTAGAAGCTCCTAAAAAGAGAAAATGTTTCAAATCAAAGTTACAGGCATTGTGTGGATATTATAAGAAGTTTAAATAAAGTCATTGGAGTCATTTGGAGAAAACCGCAAAAAACTAGATAAACATTTTTTTTACACTCAGTAGAATCCAAACATGTATTTCCTTTGAGAACTCAATTTCTAATATTTGATACGATCCTGGAATTATTTCCTGGAATATGAGAATGTAACACAATAATTTCTCAATCTAGATAGAGCACACTTAAATGGCTGGCCTGGTAATTTTTATTACCTTTATTTATTAGTTCTTAAAAATCATTGCTGCCATGAAGTTTGAACCCTTAAGAAGGACTATGCCCTTCAAAATGGTAAAATATAGAGCATTTTTCTAGAAACATGAAAATTTTTTGGGCCTAAGATTTACCTGAATGTGGCTACATACTATGGATAGCGCTCTCTGTCAAACCTCAGTAGAATTATTAATGGCAGTTTACAATTAAGTTTAACTTATAAATTCTACAAAATTCCTATAAGATATCATCGGGCAATGAGTTGTAGAGGCTTCTTTGAAGAGAAAATCTAATGGTAGCATGCTGGATTCAACCCGGACATTTGCACTGCTAGTCCAGCGCGCTACCACTGAGCTAATCCCTTCCCAGCTATTTATGTTTAGTGATATAAAATAAATATAATGTTATCAGAGATTTTTTCGAGATGTTTTACTTTATGCAAATCGTCACGAGATCGTCGTCGAAAACAATCCAAAGTCATGTTACATTCTTATTGTAATTTCCATTGCACTGATCCTAATCTCAGTGTTTGTCAAAGCATCCTGACGATAGGAAACCACTCGAAACCGGTCTGTGGCTAAAAAGAAAATTATAGCAAATCTTTAAGGCAACATTTTTTACCCTAAGTGATACTACATGAGCTACCTTATTTTGCATAAAATTATAAAACAAAATTGTTCACACTTTGTAATTGCATTACACTGTAAATGTTAGTGAGGGTCGCTGCTAGGATGCAGCGAATAATCCGCCGGTTGCAGAAATTTTATTACCGCTCTTAACAAAAAGTAGCCAGAATTTAAAGCTGTAAGCAAAAAATTGGGCCTCCTAAATGAGGCAGGTGTAGAGTTCAATGAATTATAGGAGGCGTAATATACGGTAGATAATATATAATAATTCTTAACTTAAAAGTAAATTAAATAAATAAATACATTTTTCAAAATAAATGATTGACTGAATGTAAAATAAAATAAATGGATAGAACAAATGAAAATGATTTGATATCAATCACTTTGATAAAAATAAGAAATCTTATAGAATATTAGCTTATTGTAGGTGCTGCCACCTGTGGCATATAGTGCATGTTGTTTGAGCTGTGAACCAAAGCCTTTCTACTCTATGAAATTGAATTCATTGTTGAAAGTAATTTCCTGAAAGTAGGTTATGTATTTCTTAGACAATAATCAAAATAGATCTATACTATTATTCTTATTAAAAAAAAGTGATCAGAATATCTTGGACCTCATTAAAGTTCTTAAGATAACATATCCTTTTAATTAATTTAATGCAATCTTGTGTAGTATGTACATTTTAGTCATGCCTACATTAAAACGATAACTTAAGTGTGTGGATGTAAAAACTTTCTTCTATTTTATAAATTGCTAATACTCGGTAGATGTTGGTGTTCAAGAAAAAAACTTTTTAAAGGGATATCATCTTTTCTAACTGAAATATTTCCCGTTTCATATGAAGATACTTTTGATTGAGAAAATTCATGGTTTTTTAAAAAACTAGACGCACAATAAAAAGTTATAATACTACAATATTTGATGGAAAAAGTCATTTTTATTGCTAAAAAGGATTTATTTTTTTTTTTAACTAAATTTGAATGAAACAATATTTAGTTTGGAAAATTTAAAAACCACATCAACTGTTGCCAGAATGATGTAGTTATTTTTATTGAAGCACTTTTCCGACTTAGATTCTAATAAAAAAATCTCGTATGATACGAGAGAGAGTGTAAGAGAGATGATCCGGTACTTGGGCTGTATAATGAATAATTCATTGAACCATTCAGCAGATCAAATCAAAACCAAAGCTGGTATGAATAGGAAACCAATGGACATTTCCCACCATTTTCCTAAATGTAGTGATTGACATTTTTTGGGGCAAGAATATATTAGGAAAGCACATAAAAGAAAAATGTGCACAGAACAGAAAGTACAATAAGTTTTTCCATAACTATTTTTTGGGCTTATTATTTTTTTTTTTAGCAGAAGAGAGATTTTAAAGACAAAGATTAGTTAAATTATCTTGATGAACAGCTAACTTTTTTTTAAAGTAACTATTGAAACTTTTAGTATTTTTGTTCATTGACAGAACGACGACCATTGCAACATTGAACAATCCAATCTCAAGTATTAACATAGAAATATTCAAGTTTAGAAAAGAAAATATCTCAAGCATTAAAGAGAAGAAAGAAATCCAATTAAATGGTGATCGTCGAAATATCTAATGATGTAGAATATAAATAAAAGCAGGTTAACTGGAGGCCAATACAAAATATTTCCTTCACTATCCACATTGTCGTCTTCCATTCCATTCCATATCACTCTTGGTGAATAAAATGTGTTTTGTCAACCATATTTAGAATTTTAAAATTATCACAAACAGTACTAGCGTTTCTATTCCCCCTTCCCACTTGTTTTAGTTAGTGTTGTTAATGTCTCTAATTTCGGTGAAATTCTTTAAGTGTAAAAGATACGAAATGTACTGTGCATGTTGCCTCTAAGTTTTCACTAAAAGTTCACTGGCTGGAACACTGGAATGTTACAATATCCGCACTTGTGAAAAACCTCTCCTCGACATCTTTATAAAACAATAGCTGGATTGTTTAGTTTACATTAAAATAAAAAGATTGGTGTCACACAGCTTTCTCTTACTGCGCAATTAATAGATCAATTAATTCATTAAATAATATTTCTTTGAAATTGCAATGCATAAAAAACATTTAGATGGGTTGACCATAAAAAAAGACTGGCGGGTGTTATAAATATAGTATTACTTGAATGGTCACAGTGCTGCCCTCTGTCTCAATACCATATATCGTCAGTTTAACGTAACTGAGAGGCACCCAAAAACCCTCTAAATCAATTTTTTTTTTAAACATTTCATATAAAAATGATTCATTTTTAATCTTTGCAGTGAGCATAAAACTCCCCAAACTCACAAACCTACACAGCCATCATTTAACTGATTTTCTTCAAATGTTAAATTCTATCAATGCTTCTAATGTGTATTAATATTTATAGATGGTAAAACCATACATTATTCTGATAGATAGATTGTTATATGGATTATTGCACTGCGACCTGAAAGATCTATTGTGTCCTCTGGAACCTTCTCAGTTCACTGCAGGCCTCCCTAGCAGTATTCTGTAGCTACAGATAATACTGTCCATCACCGGATAGTGCACAGTAGAGGCTCCTAAGAAGAGAAAATGTTTCAAATCAAAGTTATAGATCAAATTATGTGTTTAGATATTACAAGAAGTTTATATAGAATCAAATTGTTGGCCGTTAAAATGTGATCTGATGTATCTGATTGTCGGCTTATCGACCAGGAAGTTTCCAGGGTAAAAAACATATAAAATAATTTTAGTGGTGTAAAATAGATGTTGAGGTTTGGTCATAAAAAAAATCTCTTTTTAATTTTCACCGATGTTTCGGCAAATTTATTGCCTTCTTCAGGTAAAAATTTTCTTGTTTGAATTCTTATAAACTACAGGTTACCTGGATATACCATCACCAAGTGTTAAAACCCCATCCAATACTTGGTGATAGTACATCAACAGGTTAAACTGTAGGATATAAGAAATTCAAACAAGAAATTTTTACCCTGAAGAAGGCAATAAATTTGCCAAAACGTCGGTGAAAATTTAAAACAGCTTTTTGTATGACCACCTCAACATCTGTTTTACAACATTGAATACAGCGGTCGTAGCGAACACCAAAACATCACTAATTTTAATGTTTTTTAATTTGAAAACATTATTTGCCATTTTCAGGGGCTCTCTATAAAGAAAAATTATAAAAGTAAAAATATAACTAGTAAAAGCACTGAAAGTAAATATAAATAAAAAAATACATAAATAAAATAACAAATTAATTACAAAGATACATAAAGTAGAAAATTGCAGCAAGGTTACAAACCTTCAAGTAAGAGAAATATGAAAAACTTATTACAACATTTTCGGTTGTATCAGAGACTTTTTCCGTGATAGCCTGGCTTCATTTTGTGGTCGAGTCTGTAAAGTGAATTTGCTCTATGCAAGCGTGTGTTATCACACTGTGTGACAAACGCATCCTGAAGATGGGCGAACGCCCGAAACCGGTCGATGACCACAAAATGAAGCAGGATATCATGGAAAATGTCTCTGTGCTTTCCAGCTCTGCGGAACCAACCACAACAATTTTCAGTTGTGTCAATAATTGTGAGTGTACTACCAGTGAAAGGTTGAGGAGGAAAACCCGTGAGTGGAGGGGGAAGTATCGTTATTTAACGTCGATATTGAAGGAACCAAGAGGTAGAATAAATATATACATGTATATTTATTTATATATACATATTTTAAATTAATAATTAAATTATTGAGTAATTGAAATATACATAGGATTGTTGGGTATAGGTTAATAGATAGATAGGAGAAAAGTGAATTAGCGAGGGAAATATATAGGATGATGAGGCTCAGGACTGGGTGAATGCATACTTGTCTACTTTAAGGAATGGAGGATGTTGTTGTAGAGACATGTCATATTCACATTCATCTGGCCGAGAGGGGCAAAATGGATGGGGTAGAGAAGAGTAACACATGCGCGAGAGTATAAACACAATAAGCCTGTTTAAGTAAAATATGTAAATAGAGGAAATGAAGTAGCAAATGAAACTTATTTTCTTATTGAAAAAAACTAACAAAACTTAAGTCCTCTTAATGAGCAATAAGTATTTGCATTGATTAATATTATTTATATAAAAGAATTTATAATGAAAGAAAATATAATGCAACTGATATCTGATTGCTAATAATATCATTGAGAAAAGGCCACAAATAGTAGCATTTTCGGTAACACTTAGCAGCTATAACTCGGCCATAATTATGTATGGCCATTAATAGATAATATACATTTTAATCCTTTCCATATTTTGCCGAAGACGACATAGGCAATCTATAGAATACCCAAGTATGCCCAAGTATGAAATAAAAAGTATATTTCTCACTTTGCCTAAAGTAACTAGATAAAGTAATTTATGAAATGCCTAGGCATTTTATACAATACCTGAGATTTGTACTTTGCCGGTAACATATTGTAACGCAGCCAGTGGTGCCATCTAGGAGAGAAGGCAGGTACCTAAGTTTCTCCCAGTGGCAGCTGGGAAGCGCTGGCGGCGCTCTAGTTCTCTCTAGAAGAATCGAGGAAGTCTAGAAGATTCACCAACGGTATAAATAGTGGGACCGCAGAGAGTTGAGAGAGTTTTCCAGTTACAAATGAAGTCACTAGTTTGTGAAAAATGTATAAAAAGTGAACTTTTGTGGTCTAAACTGTGAAGTCATTATTATTAAGTGTTGTATTTTGTAATTTGTTATGTATAACAATAAATTGGTGTTTTTTTTATTGAAGTTTAGAGTATTTTATCTATATAAACCCACTTAAAACTAGTTGCAGTAGCTAGTATAGAGAGAAAAATGTTACAATATGTTCTCAATTCTAGTGGCGTTTTGTTTCTATACTATGTTTTGTGTGAGCATTAAGTCTGTTAATAAAGTATTTTATTTGTTGCGAATCGGTACTTAAATAGTGTTTTTAAGTTCAAACCTTCTCACTCATATTTTTTCCCAAACATCTGGCATCCCTTGTGGGAAATTATGTTTAGTGCGACTGAGACAGATTTGTACGACGTGTGCAACGTACAAATAAGAGATTTTACTCAATATCACAATGAATTAATAGTACTTCAAAAGATGTTAATTAATTTGAAAAAAAATTTCTAAAATTGTCAGACAGAGTTGAAAGGCTGCTGGAAATAGATTCAAAGGTAAGTAATTTTATTTATTTAGTTGTTGAAGATGAAGTAGTATTATCAAAAGAATTTGATGATACGGAAAAGTATCGTGATAAGTGGCTAGAAAAATCTATTTTCAAAAAGATTTGTTTTTCAAAAAAACAAACTAAGGTTCAAACTTTTGTTAAAGATTTTTGTAAAACTTCAGCAGACCATAGCCTCTAAAGGAAGTGATTGTATAGTTAATAAATTAACTTTTAAAATGCCCAAATTACAGTTCAAAAAATTCGATGGAGATTTAAATAATTGGATAGGAATTTTGATTCAGTTTAAACAAGTGCATGAAGATGGTTGACCGGAAATCTAAAAATGCGAAGATGATACAGAAAACACAGGCAGGCAGTGCACTGAAAGGCTCCAGGTGCCAATGACCACAGTAGTTGACGCGCCTTAATTTAAATAAATAACAATCGTTGGAGCCGCTTTCGAGAAATCGCAATAAACTGAAAAAAATTATTCAGTAAAGTAATATAAATGGTGACATTTACCATCCTTATTGACGCGACCCCCCCTGATAACATCTAAACGAAATATCAAGTTTCAGCTTTTTATGATTTTCCATTTTTGAATTATGCTTCACCAAAAACATTCACACAGACCAATTTCTAAAAACCTACTTTTACGAACTCAGTGGATCTCAAAAACGTGTATTTCCAGTGAAAACTGAATTTCGAAAATTTGACATGATCCCATTACTTTCTCTTGCAGCAGTGAGAAAAAGTAAAAAGATCTGAAAAGTTTAAATTTTATATATATATATATATATATAAAATTGTATTTATTGCTCTTGCAAAAAATCAGCAAATGGTAAATATGGTAAATAAATCAGCCAAATTTGATTTTATAAAAGCCAAAAAAAAAGAAAAGAAGAGAAAATGGCTTTCACAAGAAAGACAGGATATATTTTTGTATGTTTCTAGTTTACATTATAGGTTTTTTTGTCTTTTTGTGATCATTGTAAATTTAATAAAAACCTTTAAAATCTAATTTAATTTAACTTGACTTATAAAAAGGATTTTTTTGTTTAAATTGGCATAAAAAAAATACCGACATTCACAAAGATATAATAAATATTTAGCAGTCCGAGGACTAGCCTTTTGGTTGATGCATTATGCAACCAATTATTATTTCGGAACGGTGCCCAAAGGCGCGGGACATAAGCCTATATGGCTCTTATCCCCCCGGTACCCCCCGTATCCCCTTAATTAGTCTCCCCCGGTAACTTGCCGGTTAATCTACAATATCTCAAGATATCCCTATACTCCAACTCGCCCAGACAATCCTGCGAGAGTGGTGTCCTCCCAAATATACGAAACCTAGTTCCAGCGAAACGGGGACACTGACATAAGTAGTGATACACCGTTTCCCTAACTCCGTCATCACAGTTCTGACAAATGGGACTCCGCGTCTTTCCTATGTTAAACAAGTGACTGGACACCCAAGTGTGTCCAGTCACTATTCCTACCAAGGTCCTCAAACCCGTCCTACTAAGAGACAGGAGATACTCCGAAATTCTCTGCTTACCTGCCTTTATAAATCTTTTAGCTTGGAGGCACCCCTGCGTGTCCCCCCAGCATTTCTCCAAAGCTCTCGTCTCCCAAAGTCTAATCTGTTTGTCGCGAAACGTCTTTGTAACGGCCAGGGCTGGTTCAGGACCACAAAATGGTAATGATGATCCCTCCCTGGCCAGCCGATCCGCCCTCTCATTGCCCTCTATTCCCGCATGTCCGGGTATCCAATAGAGATGCACCTTACCCCTCCGAGCCAAAGCGTTGAGCTTCCTCCGACATTCTCCCACTAATTTCGAACTCCACCAAGGCTTACTCAAAGCCCTTAGTGCGGCTTGGCTGTCCGAGAAAATCCGCACTTCCTTGAACTCCCCTGCACTCCCCCACCAGGTGGCAGCATTCAATGATGCCCACCACCTCAGACTGAAAAACAGTGGCCAAGCCACCCAAGGCCACCGAACTCTCTTTATCCAGTTCCTGAAACCAGGCTCCCGCCCCCGACAGGCCAGTACCCTCCTGCCTAGAGCCATCTGAATAGCAACGAATAATGCCGCTGCCCGACTCCGTTGGCCTCGTAAGGTTATCATCTCCTATACTGCCAATCGTAATCTCATAATCTCTCTCAAATCCCCATTTCTTGCTCGTCTCATCAAGTTTGGATAGCAAGAATCGGTTTACTCGCCAAATTTTGTCCTCAATCCTAGTGTGATCCCCCCGGAAGGTTCTCACCCATTCTCCCTTGCACCTCATTCTGAGGTACCCTTTTATTGCCTCTCCCACTACCACATACTGAAGGGGGATTAGCCCCAGCAGCATCTCTAATGCACCGCAATTTTAATAATTAAACAAAATTACTTTTGTTTAATTATTAAAATTCTCTATATTTTAACCGCCGTGTAAACAATTAAAATAATTAAAAAATTAAAATAAGATTTTCATTTTGAGTTTACAATATTGCAATTGCTTTAATAATTACTGCACTCTATTTAAATAAATGTATTTTTCATCTATCTCTTCATTAATTATGCAATATTATTTATTGGCAAGGTATCTTGTAGAATTTCTATTATACAAAATTTGTTTGTTTAGTTAATCTTTTATATCCCTGGCTATTTAATTGTGATCCAAAAGTTTTGTTTTATTTATAGGTAAATTATAGGGATATACATTTTGTAAATTTTTTTAATATTTTTTAATGTTTTTGGTGTTCGTTACGACCGCTGTATTCAATGTTGTAAATTGGATTTTGAGGTTCGGTCATACAAAAGAACTATTTTTAAATTTCTACCGACGTTTCGGCAAATGAAGAAGGCAATAAATTTGCCGAAACGTCAGTAGAAATTTAAAGAGTTCTTTTGTATGACCGAACTTCAAAATCCAATTTACAACATAATTTTTCAATTGTTATTATCATATTGTAAAATAATACTACTCCCAAATAAACTAATTCATATTTTTTATTATTTTAAAAGAAATTACTAAATTTAACTTCCCATCAAATATTGAAACGTGTTTAATGAGTGATGGAAATATAGTAATGCTTGTCCCTACCATACAGCGCCACAAATATCCTGCTTCTTATCACGTCCACCTAAAGCGCCACTGATATTCTGATCTGTGCATCTGATCCGCCATTTAAGCAACAAGTTCCATCCAATTCTTCTAGCGGATTTTCGTATGAATATGAAACGAAGTTGCAGTAAAAATCAGTTTATAAATAACCATCAACAAGTCAGTTTCCATGCGCAGGACCCGGATTCGAAGCCAGTAATAATGTACTTAGATTTTCCTCTTCCTAGAAGCCTCTACAGCTCATTGATTGATGATGAACCGTGCTGGTTTTTTTACAAGGACACTTCCCCCGAGATAAAACTGAGATTCCAGGGGTAAAAACAGTTCTTTCCGGTATTTTGTGGATAGTGCAGTATGTCAAAAAAAAGAAAAGAAAAAGGAGTATCTACATTATGAGTTACAATTGTAAGTATTGAATGCTTTTCTTTCCAACAATATTATCTAAACCATTACAAGTTGGTATAAAAGCTTAAATTGGAATAATTTGAATCTAAAATACATGATTTCGTAACTTTTTCAGTTTGTAATAAGCAACAATAACTTATATTAACATAGAATAGAATATCTTCTATTACCTTTGATCATTAACATTAAAGTTACTCCAATCATTTTAGTTCAGTCATTCAGTTTCTTCATCATATCAATAATTGTTTGAAATAATTGTATTAATATTACTATTTATACAGTTTATATATTTTGTTTTTAATGAAGCAAAGCAGTGGAACATATTCTCGTAAGCAACATTATTATGCGATAGAGAATGTTAAGTACAACACTAATAAGTTTTATCTGGTTCTCAAGTTTTTGCTTTTTACTTTTCCTATAACGTAATTTTAGTTTTATGTGAAGATTTTTATAGCTCTTCTTTGTCTCAGACGTCTTTGGTGTCATGGTAGAGTGAATATTAAGTTTCATAAATTATGTAGTTCATTAAATTACAGAATGGAAAAACCTTTTTTTTTTAAGAAAAAAACCGCTTCAAAAACAAAACAAAAACTTAGTTTTTAATTAACAAAATATTATTGTTTACACTTTTCTTTTTTTTCTCGGCTTCATTTTCTTGTTTTATTAAAGACAGCTCAGTTAATTAGTTGAACTAGGTTTAGGTTGTAAAATTTCATTAAAAAGAAACTGATTTTATAAACTTTTAATTATGTCAAAACCTAAACAATTACATTTAATATACAGAATTTTTTATGCAGACCATGAACGGAGTAGGTAAGGTTTCAACGAGTATTTAGGATCTTGAGAGTTTGTTGAAAAAAATCATGGTGGATTTTGAAAATGATTTGTTTATTGGAACAAATTCTTAAAGCAACATTGGATAAGTTATGCACCGCTTCGATAATCGATCACTATAGCACTATAGAAATTCCTTCACAGCAAAACAAAATTGAAACTTCTTCGCCACACCTACCAACAAATTTCTTCTGAAATATTTCAGATTAATACACAATTCTATCATCTAAATAATATTAATTAGAATTAAAATTTGATGATCGAAAATAAGTGTTTATTGAAAAGTATTTTTTCAATTTTCTGCTATTTACTCTAAAACGGCACCAACGATTTTTTTTTTTTTTAAACTCTGAATGTAAGCTACACTTATAATGAGCTACAACTTTTATTTGAAACATATCTCCGAGTAAAATCATTTAAGGTGGTTTATAATGGGATGAGGTGGAGCAATGAGGTAATGTTTTCTCTAAAGTGCTGTCATAGTTGATTACACCATTCTACCATCTAAACAAAATTAATTAGGAATAAATAGATTCCCAGTTTCCAGAAATTAGTAAACTGGAATTGCGTTTTTACTGAATATTTTTTTCAGTGTTTGCTAATTTCTCCGTAAAAAAAAAACTGACGAATTTCATTTAATTTGATGCACTAACTATGAAATTTGTCAATTACAATTTTGTAAACTGCTGTAAGAGAAAGTTGTGTGAGTGTTTCACATCTGATTCGTTCCGCAAGGCAATATTCTTGGTACCATACTAGACACAATATATACAGCATATAGAAACACAACCCATCCAGAAACTGTTCTTCTCACCTATGCAGACAAGACCGCAATTCTATACCGAGATCTAGTTATAGCACATAGAAATCTCCAAACCCATGTTTTTTCCTTTAGAAAAATGGTTCAACAAATGGAAAATCAAACTAAATGAAAATAAATCCCAAAATATTACATTCGCCTTATGCCGCATTACTTTTCCTCCAATCAACCTAATTCCTATCCTACCTACTAATGTCGTCCGCTACCTTTGGTTTCATAGATAAAAGATTAAACTGGAACCCCCATATAGAAACACAACCCATCCAGAAACTGTCCTTGTGTGAAAAAGAAAACACACTACTGGACAACAAATCTAAACTGTAGCTAGACAGTGAAAGACTGATATATACCTCAATATTAAAACCAATCTGGACGTACGGCATTGAGCTATGGGGTTCAACAAAACGTTCCAATCTCCTAAGACTACAATCCCTTCAATCTAAAATCTTTCACGCCATCTTTAATGCAGCCTTCTATGTTTCCAACTTAACCATCCATAGAGAACCTTAAAATTCCTTTCGCCAATCTAGTCGCCCGAACACGATATAAAAAATTACATCAATCCCTGCAATCCTATTCTAATCTTTTAGGCCGCCACCTATCCTCCCGCACTATTCCAAATAACCCTCCCAGACGTCTAAAACGCTAGTGGCCTTCCTTTCCTCAAGCGATTTGAGCGTTTAGCTCAGCTTACAGGGAGCGCTACCGCTGGGTAGCTTCTCTCCTCGGAGAATGCGTGTGCGCGAGTGCGAGCACGTTTATGTAGTGTAATGCAGTGCTATCATTGTTACTTATAGCGTAGAAAGCGCTGGTGTAACAATCAAAAAAATATTAAAAAATTCGTTGGTGTAACAATAATAATAAAAAAAATAATAATTCGTTCACATACACAAACAATTCGTTTAAAAACTCTCTACGTATTTCCGGAACTTCAAAAAATATAATTCCGATGAAATATCTGCTTCGAAAATTTGACATGAACTCAATACTTTGCTTACAGAGTAAGAGAATGTAAACATTGTATAATACGTACTAGGTATAAAATGTAGCCAAAGATGCAAGTGTTTATTCTTGATATTATGTTATGTTTTCATCGATGTTCGTTCTAACTTATTTATTTCTTTATTATTTGTTGTTTTTTACGCTTTAAGTTTTATATTCGTTGAATTTATAATACGAGTGTTTATTTAGCTTTAAATTTATATTTGCTAAAAACATTAGAGAACGTTTAGCAGCCTTGATAGCTGTTGTTAAATCTGTTAATTAAATAAAAAAACACATTTTTTGATAATGCAGTATTATTTCTTCTAAGTATTAAGCTTTTCTCACTTTTTTTTACAGTCTGAATATAAGTGACTACTCTTTACTTTAACTAACTTGTAATAGGGTACTTAGAATGGAGACTTTCTCTCTATGGCGTTAATCAGGATATTAATAGGCATTACCTTCCTTTTTTAAACAATCTACTGTGATTTATCAGGAAATATATTTTTATATGATTTCCTGTTTATGAAAAAAATTGTTTTCAGCGAATTGTATGTCTGGGGTCTGACAGGTTTTTGTCAAAAATCTGTCGTACCGGAAGTGCGACTCTATTTTTATTTGCCCAGATTTCTGTTTTTTTGTTATTTTCTAGAAAACGACTTCATTTGTTTGTTTTAACTCGGGAAATCACTATTTATATATTTAGGATTGCCAGTATTATTTAAATATCTTTTCCGGGTACATGAATTTGGGGGGGTTAAGAAAGTATTTGTTGTGGTGGTTGGTTCCGCAGAGCTGGAAAGCATCAGAGACATTTTCCGTGGTAGCCTGCTTCATTTTGTGGTCATCGACCGGTTTCGGGCGTTCGCCCATCTTCAGGATGCGTTTTTTAGACAGTGTGACAACACAGACTCGCACAGAGCAAACTTAGTTTCACACTAACTGAGACGTATTTTTTAAAAAACTAAACTCTTAAACTAGGTCAAGGGATGTGGCCAGATGGGTGGGAAAACACGTGTTTGGGTTGTTAAAGGGCAAATTTTTCTTACAGTGGACACAACACGTGGGGGTCTAATCTTTAAACTCTGTTGTTGGAGGGAGATTTACTTTACAATTAACTAACCAAAATAGAAATACAAAATACAAAACAAAAATAAAAATAGAATAGAAAAACAAAATAGAATATAAAAAATACACAAATAAATTTAAATAAAATTAAATAACGATTAAACTAACATTTAAAATTCATTCATTCATTTAAAATTGAACGATTTTTTTATAATTAAGTTTTTCACATCCTCGCAAGCATGTATACCTAAATATGGTTTTTTTATATATATTTTATATATATATTTTTATATATAATTTTTATATATAAAAAACCATATTTAGGTATACATGCTTGCGAGGATGTGAAAAACTTAATTATAAAAAATCGTTCAATTTTAAATGAATGAATGAATTTTAAATGTTAGTTTAATCGTTATTTAATTTTATTTAAATTTATTTTGTGTATTTTTATATTCTATTTTGTTTTTCTATTCTATTTTTATTTTTGTTTTGTATTTTGTATTTCTATTTTGGTTAGTTAATTGTAAAGTAAATCTCCCTCCAACAACAGAGTTTAAAGATTAGACCCCCCACGTGTTGTGTCCACTGTCAGAAAAATTTGCCCTTTAACAACCCAAACACGTGTTTTCCCACCAATCTGGCCACATCCCTTGACCTAGTTTAAGAGTTTAGTTTTTTAAAAATACGTCTCAGTTAGTGTGAAACTAACTTTGCTCTGTGCGAGTCTGTGTTGTCACACTGTCTAGAAAGCGCATCCTGAAGATGGGCAAACGCCCGAAACCGGTCGATGACCACAAAATGAAGCAGGCTACAACGGAAAATGTCTCTGATGTTAAGAAAGTATGTTTAGACTGTCATTATATAATGTACTCTTTCCGCGCCTGGATAATATTAAAGAAATGATAACGTCAAAACGCTTTATAAAAATTCATAACAAAAAAAAAATCTGGTGTGAAACACTCAAACAACTTTCTCTTACTCCAGTTCTCAAAATTATAATTGACAATTTCATAGTTGGTGTACCAAATTTAATGAAATTCCTCGAAAACTGAAAAAACTGTTCAGTAAAAGCGCACTTCCGGTTTACTAAATTTCTTAAAACTCGGAATTTTGGCCATCTATTTATTTCTAATTAATTTTGTTTGGATGAAAGAATTGTATAATCAACTGTGATAGCACTTTAGAGAAAAACAACCCCACCCCTCCCTTAAAAGTGCCCTTAAATGAATTTTCCCAGAGAAATGTTTGTAATAAAAGTTGTAGATCCTTGCATGTTTAGTTTATATACGATGTTTCAAGAAAATCGTCAGAGCCATTTTTGAGAAAATTTGCGAAAAAGAGAATAAATCATTTAATAAAGTGGTAAAGGAAACGCACTTCCGGTTATCCGATTTTTTTCAAACTCGGAATTTCCACAACATATTTAATTCTAATTGACATTATTTAGATGATAGATTTGTCTAATAAACTGAAATAGCATTTTAGATAAAAAAATTACTTCTCCCCTCCCCTAAAAGTGCCCTTAAATGAATTTTTCCAGAGAAATGTTTCAAATAAAAGTTGTAGCGCTTTGTATATATACTTGGTAGGCTAAGTTTGAAGAAAATCATCGGAACCGTTTTTGAGAAAATAGCAAAAAAGTAAAAAAAAACAACTAGTAAAGTGGTACTTCCGGTTGAGGAATTTTGACAAATAACGTAGACTCAGATCTCACGGTGATACCTAAACGGAATATCAAGTTTCAACTTTCTACGGTTTTTAGTTTTTGCGCTATGCTGTTCACGTACATACATATATATACACACACACACACAAACAGACCATTCGCTAAAACCACTTTTTGGAGACCTCAAAAGGGATATTTCCCGTGAAAACTCGATATCGAAAATTTGACACGATTACAATACTTCCTCTTACTAAGAGTAAGAGGTAGAAATTGCTAGAATATCGAGAGATGGTATAAAAAACAATGCGTGTTGGAAGTTTAGACCAGATTTGTCTATTATTCGGTAAGAGGATTTATTATCTTTCAAAATAATAATGATAAAGAATATTTAGTAAGAGTGTTTTATAAGCGATTGTTGATTAGTTGAATACACGGAACAAAGTGCTAGTAAACAGAGCAGTTCATGTACTGAGAGAGAGGGGGGGAATTTAAGAGCTTTTCTCAACAGACATTATTTTATAAAATGATGTAAGCTGTTTGTTTTAATAATATGTTCATATTTTTTTTTTTTTTTTTTTTTTATGTTGCAGTAATGTAATCATTCAAGATACAATGGCTATACTTCAATCATGCTGCTGCTGGAGATCTTTAAGGAAAGGCAGTTACGCCAGCGCAATTTACACTCTGGTAAGTAGTTTGCATTTTATTTAAATATTATTATAATGATTTCTGTGAATCTTACTGTGTATCAATAAAATCAAGCTTTAATAATTAATGGATTTAGTTCTCAAATATTGATTGTTAAAGGAAGTAAAGTTAGTACAGCTTGAACACTCCTTTGGGTTTCATTTGTTACTATAATTTATTAATTTTCAACGTAATGATAATGGTTTATTAGCCCTTTTTCAGGGTATTTGTTTATGGTAATCTTTTTTAAATATTTATGATATGCATTACAATTCAAATTGTATTGCATTTACAAATGAAGGAAACTCCAGCCCATGTGCTGGGAAGCTGCCCCGGCACCATGGCGTTAAGAGGAGTATCATTGAGCTTATGCAAGACAAAGGTTACGCGTGCCGTGACGAGGTATACTGTGTAGATTCTGATGAGTCGCCGAGGTACGCAGACATAGTATGAAAGGTGGAACTGCGTTGATCTTGGACCCCACAGTGAGGTTTTGAGGGCAATGAACCCAATCAAGCAGAACTCATTAACGATGAAAAGAAGGGCATCTACGAATAATGTGTGCCCTTCCTGCAAGAGAAGTTCAGAGAAGAGTTTGGGGAGCGGGGATTCGCTGTCTATGGGACTTTGGTTTGGTTCCAGGGGAATGCTCCCAAAAAATACTCTATCTTTCTTCGACGATGTCGGTATCGACAGAAAGAGACTGACGGTGATTGCAGAGCAAATAATCATTGACTCCCTGGGTATAATTCATAACCACATATGGAATGTGCTTCTTTTACCAGATCTACTGTTTTTTGTAGTATTGACACGAATCCAACGAATCGAATTGTTAATTGCTTTTGTGACTGCCTCACCAATATTCTGTTCTTTTGCTGATTTAATGGATGACATCTTGATTGATCAGTAAGCTGTGTCATTGCAACTTAATTTAGTTGAGCAGCATCGCCGTACAAGCTGGATGGTGCATCTCTCTTAACATTTGTTGTGGTGGTTGGTTCCGCAGAGCTGGAAAGCATCAGAGAATTTCCGTGGTAGCCTGCTTCGTTTTGTGGTCATCGACGGTTTCGGGCGTCGCCCATCTTAGGATGGTTTTCAGAAGTGTGCCAGACTGTACAGAGAGTTAGTGTGAAACTAAGTCTCTGTCTGTCTGTGTTGGCACACTGTCTGAAAACGCATCCTGAAGATGGCGAACGCCCGAAACCGGTCGATGACCACAAAACGAAGCAGGCTACCACGGAAAATGTCTCTGATGCTCTCTTAACATATTAATGACGGCTGGGAAAATCGGAAACTCATGGGCACTATCCAAAAAAAACATCCAAAGGTTTTGTCAATGCATGATTATCGATTCATGTATAGTATCGATAGCGCTTCAACGGTTATCAAGCCACTATGGACACGAGGAAGCTGATAAACTAAGGTTAAGAAGGGTGCTCAAACGGCGTAACCCATTATACTTATCGCCATTTGGTACGGTTAGAAGATTTCGTACATTAAATTATATCAATTTACCCAAAACCTATTCTGCTGCTGTGTAATGATTACAATATTAATAATACAAGAAAGAAATTTTTCACAAGACTTAAGTTTTAGCAAGAGAAAATGCTTTGTTCTTTGGACCAAGTGCCCAGCTCCTTAACTAGTATTTCTATAAACACATGCTTGTTGATATTTTGATTGTGATAAATACGTGATATTGCAGACGAAATTAGGGTTTTTATGCATTGTTCTGTTGCATAATATTATTACAAATATTGAGGTAAATTATCATTTTACCTCTGTTTGAAAAATTATGTTCAACTAAAATAGGCCCGTCCATCACGTTAAAAAAATTTATTACATACGCAATTTATTACACGTTACGTTTTATTAAATATATTTTGTAAAATTTGGTTTGTATTCTATATTCCATGGTATAGTAATACAAATATATGTTTGTTTAAGTGTTTAAAATCTTACATATTTAAAAAAAATATGGTTTATAAAATTAGACATAAAATACTAAAAGGGGGGCGTTATAAATTTCTATGCAAAAAGGAGAGAGCGTCTACATAAAAAAATTGGAAACCACTGCCTTAAGGGTTAAAAGGTACCCACAGCAAACTAATGGAATTATACATACAGATATGTAGTGCTTCTACAAACTTCTAACAACGACCCATTAATAATGCTAGGATTGTAAGGGAGGAAGAGTAAGGATTTAATCCTATGCTACGTTCAGATCACAGTTTAATATATTTAGCCGAAAATTTAGGGTTCCAAATGGAGCTAGATTTAATCAAATACACTATATTAGAACTTCCACTTAAAAGTTGGGAAATTTTAAATACCGAACTACCATGTTATATGAGTTAAAAAATGAAACAATAATTAGTTGGCTTCCCGACCAATTGACGGTAAAAAAAAAAAAAAAAAAAGTAAATTTTGTAATTGTTTTTTATTATGACAGTTCGACGTTTCGACAAACTTTATTTGTCTACTCAGGAACAATACAAAACAAAATTATAACATGAAACACAAACAAAAAACCAAATACATAGGTGAGATTACAGTAGTAATGCTAAGTCTGTAATGGTTCCATTTCTATCTGTAATCATTACAGACTTAGCATTACTACTGTAATCTCACCTATGTATTTGGTTTTTGTTTGTGTTTCATGTTATAATTTTGTTTTTTCTTTAATTTTGTTTTGTATTGTTCCTGAAGAAGACAAACAAAGTCGAAACGTCGAACTGTCATAATAAAAAAACAATTACCAAATTTACTTTTTGGTTTTGTTTTTTTTTACCATCAATTGGTCGAGAAGCCAACTAATTATTGTTTCATATTACAACTAACGGCCAACAAGAAAAATCTTCTGATGAGTTAAAAAATTATGTAGCAAAGTATAACAATTAAATTATGAATAACTAAACAATGAAAAACAAGTAAGCATGGCTTACAACATTTTTTAGTTATCATTTTAAGGTTGGTTTGAAATACGTTGTTCGCGTCCGAGATGGATCCGTTTGCCATACATGCCCCCTGGATATCCAACTAAACGAACAACAACAATCGCCAGGGCAGCCTAAAATCTTATACTGAGCCACGCAACGCAGAATAGCTGAATATCCAAGTCATGGCGTAAAAGGGGGGGGGGAATTTATTGAGAAAGAAAATAGAGAAAGAAAAATTGAATCCAAAATTCAAAAACATTGCAATAAATTTACATTGATTATGTGTACAGAATCAATGTAAAAAACTGTATTAATACTGGGAATTGTAGTATTATTACTGGGTTTTCTTTAACTGGATGTCGCTGAGTAAATATTATGGTTAGTAATGAACGGCGAACATTCAGCTGACCTTCACTTATCTTTATGTTCGGCAAACACTTTAGTAGGTCAACGTCACCAATTACTAATAAATTTATTGCATTCCTTATTGGATAACAGACTCTATTGATTGGATATAACCATCGTTCAAATACAAAGTACAACCAAGTAAGCTCTAATTGGGAGCAATATTTATTTAATTTCATTTATTTTTTTATATCTATGTAAGTAGATACATATATTTTTTGTACATTATAGACGGAGAGTAGTATGGTGACATTAGCATATAATATAAGCGAGTGAGTAAGTGCCTATCATTTCAGGCCGGTTTAACGTCCAACTACCAAATTATGGACGGAGGCTGAAGCACCTACTTTACTATTAAAATTTTTGAAATCAATATAAAATTTAACAGTTATACGCGGGACTCGAACTGGGGACCACCCACTCATTAGTCCATGCTCATAACCACTACACCAACACTCGCCCCAGCATATAATAGATTAAGAATAAACTGAAATATGAACTAAACTTTGTATACCACTACAATAAAGAGTAACTTTTTAAACGAAGAATTCAAATAGTAAACTTAAAAAGGGTTTGATATTGCATCTTGTTTAAACAGTTTTTTCGTTCCCGTCCTTGCTAACAAAATTCTAAAAATTATATTATGAAGAAATTTGATGAGGATCGGTTAAGATAGAAACATTCAATTATGCCAATGTTTCGACAGAGTTTCCTCTGAAAAATAAAGTGCCTATAATGAGATGTTTGTACGGCAATGGCCAGAGGAGTTTTTAATGAAAAAGAATTCTTTGAGCAACAAAGAATTCTTTTTCTTTAAAAACTCCTCTGGCCATTG
>JAAEAF010009234.1:0-17140 GCA_011037195.1 Triatoma infestans
TTTTTGTAATAACCTGACAGAGCAATAAAATTGTCTATAGTCAAGGCTTTAGGTGTGTTGGAGAATCTTCCGTCTAAAAATAAATTAGCATGTATCAATGTCTGATAGATAGCCATATCACTTTTGATTTCTTGAACAATCCCGAAATCAACTTACCTCTCATAATGAAGTTTACAAAAATATTGTTAAGCCATTGTTAAGCAATTAGTTGGACTGAAAAGTTTGCTTTTTTTGGGTCAAGGTATATCAGTATCGATTGGGAGATGAAAGGGCAGATCATTTAGGTATGTAGGCGTCCAGATCTTCTTTGTCTATAGCATCCATCTCGAATGTAGACTCGAATACTTTAAAAGGAGCTAGCTACTACTAAACTGTTTTTCACAAGCGTTTTGGATCCATAAATCCTACATTAATTTTACTCACAAGTTAAATAAAATTAAAAATGGACACGGCAGTTTGGGACATATTTGCACTAATTCAGTGAATGAATAAATGAATCGGTTCAAAATATTATTTTGAAATCCTAGGAGAAACCCAACATAAAAGAAATATGATGTAGATCTTCCTATTTTAAAATCAAATTAGTACAGTAGAAAACTTATTACATTACATTTAAACTCAGTTTACAAATTATAAAGCAAATACTGAACACATTTGAGGGCAACTAACAAGCATTACTATACTATATGTTAATCATTCGAGGCTAAATTTGATTAGCACTGAATATGTTCGTTCGTATAATTTATGTTTCTCTGATATTAATTCCAGGGATGTTTAATTTATGAAGAACAAATTTTTTGATTACTTTGAAGAAGAATATTGAAAGAACAAATTCTCACAAAAAATAAATAAATACAATAAAATAATTTAAAAAAAAAACTTTAAAGTGCAACAGGCTATGAAGTGTCCAAGACTTGCCAGAGACGATTTTTATTGAGGCGCGTAAAATAATTCCTCAAGGCGAACAGTAGCTCTTCTACAGACAATAAGTTGCGACCAAGCTCTTGAACCTAATTTCCTCAATACCTAAGATATTTGTCATAAGACGTATGGGTGTTTCTTTCTCTGTCTTACAAACTCTGCAAAAGAGGTCTGACATGAGTCCAATTACGTAGCATACCTCCTTAAACCAAATTGCCCAAAAAAGGTTTCAACCAGATATTTGAGAGAGGTCCGTGAAAGACATAGCAACAACTCACTATTGGCCCCATCTCGACCATAAATGAGCATCTTTGACTGTCGAAAACCCAGTGAGTTCATCCATAGCGAAGAATACTGCCAAGCTTGATAAAAGATGTGTGTCAAAGAGCAAGCCATCAGCAACCTAGGGACTAACGAAGAGGAGAGAGGCGCCCAGCTTGGCCAACCTACCAAACTTGTCAATCCCCGAGATTCTCACATGAACTGGTACCCAGACCAGAGTATATTCACTGAGAAAGAAAGCTCTTCCAGTCATATAGAACATTCTAGTACTCTCTTGGAAGGCACCACAACTCACAGTCTTCAACGTAGCCTGAATATCCGAGCAGATAAAACTCTTTTAAATTAGCTTTAAGAACCTGCTCATCCAAATACAACAAAGAATAATATATACCTTAGCCTCGAAATCAGTGGTCTATTCAGCAAGAGATATTGCTAAGTGATTCCTGTCTCAAAATAGACAGCTGCTCCAGAAATACCATTCCTTCTGGAACCTCTGTTTAATAGCTAAGCAATTTTCAGGTTTAACACCAGAGGAACTAAACAATGACCAATCTTCCCTTGAAGGCAATCAATTGAAGACACTACAAGAATGATCAAAAGCAAAATTCTTTCAAAACTTGATGCTCTTTCTTAATAAGTTGCGAATTAATTAATATACTATCGAAAATTACTGCAAGGAATTTAACCGATTTGCAAATCTAAACAAAAGTTTCTAATCTTAAATCATAAGATCTTCCTTCTATGGGCAAAGTAAATGTCCTGGGTCGTTTTGGGATATTAAAAGACGCTTATCCTGAGTCCAATCGTAATGGCAATTTGCATTAAATTAAGTGCTACTACTTGTAGTTCCCTACGTTTTCTCAAAAAACGTCGGTCAGCACCATTTTAGTCCTCACAGGACTAGGAGTACTCCAGAATTCTCCCACCAAAGGCGAGTGCGCTAGCCACTAAGCCAAAGCATGGTAGCAGATAAAAATACTATATTATAAACATTCTTCAAATTCCAACTAAAGCTTTGACAAAAATTGGGAGAAATAGACTATCGGCTAGTTAAAAAATACCTTTAATTAGCCTTCTTATCCAAACAAATTGTATTTGATAATTAGCAATACACATATTTAAATACTTGTTAAAATTTAATATTGTTGATAAAAATCTGATCATCACAATAAAGAATATGAATTTAATTAACAAAAATAAATTAATGAAAAACAAATTGGTAAATAATTGACCCTTAAAAAAAAATTAATTATCATCAAATAATAATGTTAATTTCCTGATTAGTAATAATGCAACATACTTAATAGTATACATTTAAAACTCTCTACAGATGATGTTTCTATATCTACATAAGTTATTACATAACAATTAATTAACTCTGCATAATATTATTACCTAATTAAAATCGTGCATCATTTTTTGTTTTTATTTAGCGTCGTTCAACTGCAGCGGTTATTAGCCAGGACGGCATTACATTCCTCACATTATATGGAATAATATTTTATATATATATATATCACATAGACTCCTATTATAAAGTTAAATATCTGGGGAGATGCCGGATACTTGAAGAAAGTTGATGATTGCGGAGGGTAAGGGAATAATCTCATCATCAATTGGTAGGTATGTTTTATTGCTTGTTTTATGTTTTTTTCATGTTAAAGAATGATAACTTCAACATCCAGTTAAAACTGATGACCAGTTAAAACCAAAATTACCAATTTTGGATTTAAGATTTGTTGATAGTTTTGTTCCATTTTTCCTATGTAATTTTGGAACAATGGCCGAATAAATGGAGGTATAATTGCCTATTAGCTTTATTGTTTACTGAAGGATTGTCTTAATGAGCAGACAAGAAATTTACAAGATCGGAGTAAAAACCAACCCCCAGGATACTGCTGCATCATTTACATATCATCTGGAAAATGTTACTGGAGTTCCAGATCAGGCCAAGTTCGAGGAATAATAAAAGAATACAGACAATTGATTGTTATGTTTGATCTTGAACGAAAAGAAAGCAAGACAATGGCAGGGATGATATACGGCAGCAGTGGAGTGGAGAGGATTTACAACAAACACAAATTAGTTTGACTTGTACTCAACTGTACCACTCCGATGTTCTTTTCAATAATGGAATAATATATATCTATTTAACTTGGGAAAGAGTTCGACATTTAACGAATTTTCAAGCAAGAAAATAGTGCGAGAGAAATGGTTAAATGGGAAACGACAGGGCATGCTGATGGATTTCTCTTGTTCACCAAAGAAGAGACATAGAACTGGGTGCACCAGACACAGCGTTAGACAGATTAAAAGAGCAATCTCTACAGCGTGATGATTAAATGGTTGGCGGAGGGAAGGTAACCAGAGACAATGCTACTGTGTTTTCCAAATGGAGAAGGAAAATAGATCGTGATCAAAGATATTCATTTTTTTTTTTCGATTCGGAAAATAAATATTTATTTAAACAGCAGAAAATGATTGTTTTTATATTAATAGAAAGTTGTACTTTACCGTTCATCTGATCAAAGTGGATAAGAATAACATAGAAGTGGCTAAAAATGTTTTTACTTTATCGATTATTAAGACAACTTAATTCATTGTTATCTGAGTTTTATAATAAATCAAGAGGTGTAATTTTATAACAAACACTTTAATTGATATTAATTATTTTCAATAAGACTTCCAAAAAATAATATAATGAAAAATATTAGCTTACAAAAAAATTGTTCAGTAAGAAGGAAAAATATTTTGAAAATTTTCCTTCCAAATAAATTATTGAATTTTTTTTTTTTCTCAATTTTTTATTTTTTATTCTAGCGATATGGATTATTATCAGAGTTCAAAAATGATAATCAACCATGCTATAGCTATTTAAAAATTATAATCCAAACTTTGTAATTGATAACAGTCTTATTTGATGAAGGAATTTTTTGTATATGATCGTGGAAATCTCGATAATAAACAAATAAATAAAATTATTTTTCACATAATGTCACAACTAATAACTTAATATAATTTTGATAAGTAGAAATTAAAAAATAAATAAATAAATAAAAGATAAAATAAATAGTGGAGGTTGCGCCTAGGGTCCGTCATACATTGGCAGTGTAGGAGAGGGGCAAGCTGAACACTGCTGGCGATATAGGAGGCGGTGACAGTGGCACTGCTGCCCTCGTACAGTACAGGCATCCACTTACATTATATACCACCCCTTTATAAAAATACAACTTAGTTCTTGTTCGTCCCTATTTATCATCACAATATATTAATGTGAGTAAAATTAATTTTTATCTATTTTTTTTTTTTTTAATATTTCATTAAAAAATAATTATTTATTTATTAAAAAAAAAAAGCCATATATTTTTAATTATTTTAATAATTTGATTTATAACAAATACTAAGGTATTTTCATTCTGAATTTTTTTTTTTTTTTTAATAACTCTAATTTGCGCTTTGAAAACAATTCTTTGTATTGAAATCCCTTTGTGCCCCAATAATCCGATTAGCTCATTGTTCTAAGCATTCTCTTAATTCTCTGTTCACTCTATCTATCTTAGTTTAAAAGTTTTTTTTTATTTATTTTCCTTGCTACATTTTGTTATTGTAAACTTTTTTCAGATTTAAAATATTATTATTTTCCATTATAATAATAATAACATATAAATTAAAACACGTCGTTTTGATAAAATTAAACTTAGAAAAAAAATCTGTGTTTTGCGGGACACCTACTGTAGATATATTTTCTTCACAAAAATGTATATAAAAAAATAAATAAATTAAATTTTTGAATTCTTACAAATAATTCTACAAATTCTTTATAATAAATTAGTCTTTAAAAAAAATAAAGATTATTATATGAATAAATAAATAATAAATGAGCAATGTTATGTATTGGAATTTAGAGACTCACTTAAGAGCAGTTTAGCTTTTCCGCAGGCATCAACCATTTTCCAACTATGGCGTAAAATGCGTATACATATATATGTATATATAGGTATACTGTATAATGGAAATTTTTTTAAAATATTTTCAAGCACCATTGCTTTATCATGTACAAAAATATTAAACAATATTCAAATAAAAATCATAAATCAATGATAAATATAGCATCTAATAAGGATTTTTATATTTTAAAAACATCAAAATTACTGATTTATTACTCTTTTTTTTTTTACTTTAAATATTTATTTATTTTCAACTGTATACTATTGATTGCTTTTTTTTTTTGGCCCCACTGGGAGTGGCATGGTTGTGTTCAAATATTTATAAACGCCATTACTTTTTTAATAATTGATACTGATTATGTTTGATGATCCGTCTTAAATTGGTGAGATAGTTCCTCCCCTTCACGACAGAACATTTCAAAAATTTTGTAGCCACTTATACAGCTTTGAAAATATTATCGAAGGCTTCTAAGTAAAACAAAAAATTCTGGTGTGAAACACTCATACGGCGTACTATTACTAAATTTTAATTAAATGTCAAATTTTTACATCACACTATGTAATTCATATTTATTTATTTATTTATTTATTTAATGGAGATAACCACAGAAAACTGAAAAAAAAAAACCTGTTCAATAAATTCGTTCTTGCGTTCTTGTGGTAAAAAAAAATTTGCTTTAAATTTGGAATTTTCATATTACATTTTATTGTAATTAATATTATATAGATGATAGAATGATATAATAAAACTAAAATAAAACTTTAGAGGAAACATAACCCCCTCATGCCTCCCCCCCCAAAAAAACCCAACATCTTAAATGAAAATTTCCTGAAAAATGTTTCAAATAAAAGTTATAGCACTTTATATGTATAGGTTAAACATGAAAAATAATTAAAGAAAATCGTTGAGACTTTTAAAATTATAAAAAACTGAAAAAAAACCCATTCAGAAAAGTTTTTTTTTTTTTTTTTTTTTTTTTTTTTATTTAAGGGCGTCTCAATCTGAGGTCATTTGCGCCCGGAGCCTTCTCAGTGCACTGCCGGCCTCCGACAGTGTTCTCCCGGACACGTTACAGACAACACTGTCCATCACGGACAGTGAGCTGTAGGGGCTCCTAGGAAGAGAAAATCTAAGAGTAGCACGCTGGATTCGACCCGTGATCTCCGCGTTCTAGTCCAGCGCGCTACCACTGAGCTAATCCCTTCCCTCAGAAAAGTTGCACTTTTGGTCCAATCGATTTTTTTTTAATCACAGAATCTGCCCCACATATTTTTTTTTTCTAATTAATTTTTTCTATTTAAGGGGGGGGGGGGAACTGGAAGCCTGGTATGAAACACGACGACTCATTTTGACTTTCTCTTGTAGCATCCATTACAATTATATGTATTGGACAATTTGTTTATAATTAATGCAATATTCAGGGAAAGGATTAGCTCAGTGGTTAGCGCACTGGACTCCCAGGCAGAGGTTTGGATCCAGCTGTGCTACTCTTAGAATTTTTCCTCCTAGGAGCTCATTACATCTTACTGTCCGGAGGCTGGCAGTACACTGAGACGGCTCCGGACGTCATAGATGTTGAAGCGCCTTAAATTTGAAAAAAAAAAATGCAATATTTTTCTTAACGTTCAATTTGGAATTGCATTACATTATTAAAGATGTTGATGATTAGATTTGTTTTCCAAACAGCATCTCCTGTTTCAACCCCTTAGTAAACTTTGTAATGGTAGTTTAAATTTAAGACTAACTCATACATTTTCCAAGAACTTTAATTTTATTAACATTAAATAGTGTTCTACATATTATATTATTTGTTTACAGAGCTTCCCCCATTACAAATAAGGTTTGGTTTTTACAAAATAGCTTTACTAACAATGAATAAAATTAAGATAACTTGTAGTATAAAAGTAACCAAAATAACAACTAATCTAACTTGTGATAAAAATTTTAAAACATAAAACTATATAAAAAAAAAAAAAAAACTCAATTGACCTAAAATAATTAACTGAAATAATAGATACCATAAAAATAAAAAAATGAAAAACTTCTTTATAAGAATTAAGAAAAATATGTATTCTTTATAATTTTTAGAAACTTTTTTTTTTATATTTAATTTAAGGCGAGCCAACATTTATGGTTATTGCGCTCGGAGCTTATATAGTGCGCTGTCGGTTTCCGGACATTGTTCTCTCGTTACAGACAATACTGTCCATAACCGGGCAGTGAACTGTAGAGGCTCCTAGGAAGAATAAAATCTAACGGGACCACAGCGGGACTCGAATCAGGGACATCCACGTGGGAGTCCAGTGAGCTTCCATTAACCTTCCATTAAAGAAACTTTAATAACAACATCTTAAAGAAGTGCTCACAAAAAAAAAAAGAAAAAAGGAAGCTCTTGGTCTCAATTTTTGTTCATTTGTGTTAGATTTATTCATACAGTGAATAATTCAATTTTAGAAAATAAACGTTAAAAATTTTTTTTTTTTTGGGAACTTCCAAAATATTCAAAAAGAAGTGAAGAAAAAGAGCAACTTCACTTAACAATATGTTTTTTTAGATTTGGAATACTGGCAAAACTTTTAATATATTTTAATATTATATAGGTAGTACAATCATCCATTATATTGAAGTGGTACTGTGTAGATAGAGAAAGGATTAACGTTGGCTTAACGAAGACTTAACTTCGCCTGAAGTTCATAGCTAATACATTTTCCTGGAAAAAACGTTTCAAATAAAACTAATAAGCATTTTACGTATATAGTTGGTAACCCAGGTGTGTTGGCAGTAACCTAAACGTAATACCAGTTTGAGCTATCTGTAATTTTTTTTTAATTTTGAAATATTTTTTGCAAACCCACTCACAGACACACAGACCTAAAACCTTCTTTTACATATTCAGAGTTCGTCAATACTTCTATTTCCGGTAAAAACATATGGAAAGTTTTGATACGATCATAATACTTGTTTTTTTATTGCTCTTTACTTTCCAGCTGTTAAGAAGATATAAGATTTCCTTTTTATCACAAACATGAAACGAATAAAGATTAAGACATTTTAAATAAAACGAACCTTGAAGAACAATATTTAAAGCAATTATTTTCTATGAGATTTTCAGTTTTTTTTTTTTTTTTTTGTGAGAATAAATCTTCCAGGTCTTTGGGGAAGTATTAATTATGCAAATAAGTCCCCAGAGAAGCCACCTTTTGTCACCCAGAATATTTCGTTTTTAATTTTTTATAAGTTTTACATTTTTCCTTATAAAAATAATGTATTTATTTATATTTTGGATTTCGAAGTGCCATAAAACTGCAGACAATTGTGGATATGCGTTTAAAAATTTCGCTGATTTCCCTCCTGACAATAAGACTTCTTATTTACTGAAATTTCTCTTTCCATTTATACAGATTAATCTTTAACAGACACACACAAATATCCGATATAACTCTTGATTCTTTCTTTTAGTAATGTCGTATCTGATCAACATGAATTAGAATACTGTTTAAAAAAATATATTACTTTCCTTGTTATAGTATAAATGCTTGTTCTTTATTGATTCCTATTTTTACATTTTTTTTACTTGATAAAACTAATAACTTCAAAGTTTTTTGTTAAAAAACTTAACGGGAGATTAAGTTCTTTTATGTTTAAAAAGAAAAAAAAAATTTAAAAAAAGTAAAAAGAAGGGAACGTATTGTTGCAGAGAACAAACAACTTGCAGTCTATACTTACTTGGTCCGTGTTGTTTTTATTAAAAACTACTTTATGCTTAGTTTGACCCGCATTACTTCTACGTTGTTTAGGTCTCATTTAGTTATCTAAACTGTGCGCCTTAACTATTCAAGATTACATTCTTGAATTTCAAGTACACAATATGTATTATTACTATATATTATTATAATCTATTATTTTGTCTTACTCCAGACAAAATTTTCGAAATTCAGTTTTAACCAGAATATTTTTAGCGAATGGTCGTCTGTGGATGTGAACAAAATATCTCACTAATGAAAAATCATAGACAACTCAAACTTGAGCTTTCTGTAGATTTCACCAGAACTTTTCGTCTAGTTACCACTGCTGCATGTGTTAAAAAAGTTTATGGACAAAATCCATCTACCAGACGTGTGTCTTTACTGAATACTTTATTACTTTCTCTTACTCCTAGTAAGAGGAAGTATTGTAATTGTGTCAAATTTTCGATGTCGAGTTTTCACCGGAAATATCCGTTTTGAGGTGCCCTGAGTCCAAAAAAAGTGGTTTTTAGCAAATGGTCTGTGTGTGTGTGTGTTGTGTGTGTGTGTTGTGTATGTGTTTAGGTGAACAGCATAGCTCAAAAACGAAAAACCGTAGAAAGTTAAAACTTGATATTCCATTTAGGCATCACCGTGGGATCTGACACTACGTTATCTGTCAAAATTCCTCAACCGGAAGTACCACTTACTAGTTAGATTTTTTACTTTTTTGCGATTTTCTCAAAAATGGCTCCGACGATTTTCTTTAAACTCGAAACATCAACCACACATACAAACAGCTACAACATTTATTTGAAACATTTCTCCGGGAAAATGCATTGAAGGGCACTTTTTGGGGGAGCGGTGGGGTTACGTTTTCCTCTAAGTGCTATCACAGTTGATTATACAATTCTATCATCCAAACAAAATTAATTAGAAATAAATAGATGGTCAAAATTCCGAGTTTTAAAAAATTTAGTAAACCTGAAGTGCGCGTTTACTGAACAGTTTTTAGTTTTCGATGAATTTCGTTAAATATGGTACACAAACTATAACATTTGTCAATTGTAATTTTGAGAACAGGAGTAAGAGAAAGTTGTGTGAGTGTTTTACACCAGATTTTTTTTTTTTAGTTTTCGTAATTATATTGAAAATCGTTTCGACCCATTTGTTTAAACTTCGTATCCTACTACATACACACTTAGAAACTATATTATAATTAGGACTTCTATCTACTTACTTAGAAATAATTATTCAATCTATAAATTATATGATTAATTTCATCATTCAATTAAATATTTATTTAAACTAGTTAATAACAAAACATATATTGTCACCTGATATATTAAAGGACATAAATTTTTTAACTTCCTCTTACTCCTAGTATGAGGATGTATTGTTATCGTGCCAAATTTTCTATATCAAGTTTTCACCGGAAATATCCGTTTTGGTGTCCAGAAAGGTGGTTTTTAGCAAGTGGTCTGGGTGAGTATCTCTGTGTATGTACTATGTACGTGATCAGCACAGCTCTAAAATAAAAAATCGCAGAAAGTTCGAAACTGATATCCCGTTTAGGTATCACCGTGGGATTCGACAGTAGGTTATCTGTCAAAATTCCTCAATCACAAGCACTACTTTATCGAATGGTTTTCCCACTTTTTTGCAGTTTTCTCTAAAATGGCTCCAATGATGCATTTTTTTTAACCCAATATCAACTACATATACAAAAATCTAGAACTTTTATTTGAAATATTTCTCTGGGAAAATGCATTTTAAGGCACTTTTAGGGGAGGGGGTGGTTGGATAGTCCTCTAAAGCGCTATTTCAGTTTATTACACAATTCTATCAGCTAAATAATATTAATTAGAATTAAATGTGTTATTGAAATTCTGAGTTTGAAAAAAATCGAATGATCGGAAGTGCATTTTTACTGAAATCTATTTTTCAGTTTCTGGTATTTTCTCGAAAACGGCTGCTCCAACGATCTTTAAACTAGGTATGTGAACTACACATATAAAGAGCTACAACTTTTATTCGAAACGTTTTTCCTGGTGAAGTCATTTACTACCCCAAAAGCTTTTGGGGTAATGGTGGGATTATGTTTTTCTCTAAAGTTTGCTATCATAGTTGATTTCCTTTACTATTCTAGCATCAAAAAAAAAAAAAAATTAATTATAAATTAATAGATGGCCAAAAGCCCAAGTTTCAAGAAAATTAGTAAACCGGAAGTTCGCTTTTACTGAACATTTTATTCAGTTTTTCGCCGAACTCCAAGGAATTTCATCAAATTTCGTACACAAATTATAAAATTTATCAATTAGGTACAGTTTTGAAAATTGGAGTAAATGAAAGTTGTGTGAGTGTTTCACACCAGATATTTTTGTATTTTATTTATATAAAAATAATATTACGTTATGATACAATTAAATATTTAATTTATTTCAAACTCAGTTTTTTATTTTTATTTTAATTTAATTAAATGCAGTTTTAAGGTGCTCATTCACCTGTTCGCCTGTGAATTTATTTCACTTATTTATTTTATATTTGTAATAAATAAATACCTATCACTTATATTTGTAATTTTTTTCATAAAAAAAATTGTTTTGCTGGGGGGGAGGTATAGTAATATTATGCTTTCCTGTAAAATACTACTTCAATGCAGAGTGCAGTTGTACCATCCATATAACAACATAAACAAACCGAAAGATTACTAGAATTTCAGATTTGAAAAAATCGGGTAATCGGAAATGCATCTTTAAACAGTTAGTTTTTGAGGTTTTGGCATATACTCAAAAATTACAACAACGTTCTTTTTTCCCCCTCAAAACTAACCCTTATGAGGGAGAATTTATTTATGTAGCTATATGCTGCTCCACTTAACTGAAGTAATATATATAATAATTTATATTTTAATTTTCAAAAAATAAAAAGTATTAGAACGAAACTAAACAATGAATGAATACAGTTATAAAAAAAAAAAAAGAAGAATAATAAGGGTTGAATATTGTGAAATGTAATTGGTGTGATGTGTTGTGGTAGCTTGAGCGGTGTTGTATAAGTGCTTGTAAGTATGTATGTTTTAGAGAGAGAAGTATTAGAAAATAATCAAGAGAGCACCACTGTTTTTGAAATAAATATATTCTCTAAGTAATTCACTTCTTTAATTTTAATTTAAAATGGTTTACAATATTCACAACTATATCTTAATAATTCAGATGTATATCTAAAATAAATGCAAAGCTCTCATGTTTTAACTTATATCTGGCACTGATTTAAAAAGAGCGATTCCTGAAGGGTTCTGGCTTTCAAAACAGAAATCAGACTATTCTTGTTTGAAGGCAGAGTGCAGACTATGTTGTTTGAAAGCTGAAGGCACACTGTCTGAAGGAATGCCCTTTTTAACAAAACAGTTGGCCAAATCGCATTGTATTAATTTAATGGATTTTTGTGCTTTTGTTTCCATAATAGCAATGACCTAGATTGTAGTGTACCTGGCTCTATACCCATCACTAAATACACTATTTGAACTATCTAATTTTCACAAAACTATTTTCGGAAACTATTATTTTTCCATTTCGTTCTTTCACTACAATTGCCAACATTATTAATAACAAAACAGTACAATAAAAATAAAAATAACAAAAAAAAAAAAACAAACTGACAAATATAGAAATCTATAACCAAATATTTTTTTTATTTTACTTTATATATTTATATAGTATTGTATAATGGTGCTTTATTATTTGGTGATTTTATGAACTTAAATTTAAAAAAATGTATGTTATTTAAAAATATTAAAAATCCTTTTAAATGTGTTTTTCAATTAATTGATAATGATTTAATAGCCAAGTATGTCCGGTGCTCAGAATATAACTTGATAAACAATATTCTCTCTCTATCTAGAAGGGGGGAGTCGTAAATATATGGTGATCGTAGTTCTGCAGACAAATTGGATGACAGTTACAATTTGGTGGTTTTAATTTTGTTTTTTAATTTAAGGCGCGTCAACATCTATGGTCATTGGCGTCCGAAGCCGTCTCGTTATAGACAATCTGTCTATCACCGGGCAGTGAGGTGTAGAGGCTCCTAGGAAGAAAAAATCTAAGGATAGCAAGCTGGACTCAAACCCGGGTCCTCCCCATGGAAGTCCCTTACGCTGATCACTTAGCTATTCCCTTCCCTTATGTTTCAATTCCGAAAGAATTTAAGTAAGATCTTACTTGCCTAAGACCTAACAACGTTCTAAACATCAAATGCTAACTGCACATATTTAATTATTAAAGGAATCAGTTTTTTATGAATAATTTAAAAAAAATTATTTCTCACAAATAAAATAGTTGAAAGAGTAAAACCTATTAATATTCATTGTGGTAAACAATTTTGATATTAGAGAAATTCTCTTACCTAGTGGTTATTATTATTCAACGGTTTATTGTGTTTATGTGAATTTAATTTAATACTACATCTAATTGAAATCAACCGAATGAACACAATTGAAATATTTCAATTTATTATAATCGATTAGAGTTTATTGTCAAATTAAACAAAAACATAATCTAGTATTCAGATTACTTCTACAAAATTTACACCATCATTATATAAGCAAACAAATACGACCTTTCTTTTTCTTTGTCCAGTTTTCATTGTTTGCACTCATTAAATAAAGTGGTCGGATTATTTTTTTTCGCAGGCTTCAGAAATTAATTTTTTAATTTCTTTTTATTATTTGTACAATAATTATAGATGTTTTAATTAACATGTTTTTTTTACTTTCTCTTACTCCTAGTAAATTTTCGATATCGAGTTTTCACCGGAAATATCCGTTTAGAGGTCCCCTGAGTCAAAAAAAGTAGTTTTTAGCAAAAGGTCTGTGTGTGACTGTGTGTGTGTGTGTGTGTGTGTGTGTGTGTGTGTGTGTGTGTGTGTGTTGTGTTGTGTTCGTATAGTAATGCAATAGTGAACAGCATAGCTCAAAAAACGAAAAATCGTAGAAAGTTCAAACTTGATATTCCGTTTTGATATCACCTTGGGATCTGACAGTAGGTCAGCGGTCAAAATTCCTCAACCGGAAGTATAACTTTACTAAATGGTTTTTTTTCACTTTTTTCATTTTTTTCCAAAATTGCTCCAACGATTTTCTTTAAACTTGGTGTATCAACTACACATACAAAGATCTACAATTTTTATTGAAAACATTTTTCTGAGAAAATTAATTTAAGGGCACTTTTTGGGAAGTAGTGGGGATAGGTTTACCTCTTAAGTGATATTTCAGTTTACTATACAATTATTTCATTTAAATATATTAATTAAAATTAAATGTGTTGTTGAAATTTTGAGTTTGAGAAAAATCAGAAGACCGGAAGTGCCTTTTTACTGAAATATATTCTTCAGTTTTCTGATATTTTCTCGAAAACGGCTCCAACGATTTTCTTTAACTAGGATTGTAAATTACACATATAAAAAGCTACAACTTTTGTTTGAAACATTTCTCCAGGTGAAGTCCATTAAAGGGGCTTTTGGGGCAGGGGTGGTATTATGTTTTTTTTCTAATGGCTATCATAGTTGATTATACAATTCTACCATCCATACAAAATTAATTATAAATTAATAGATGGCCAAATTCCATGTTTCAAGAAAATTAGTAAACTAGAAGTGCGTTTTTACTGAACATATTCAGTTTTCGACGAACTCCAAAGAATTTCATCAAATTCGGTACACAAACCATAAAATTTGTCTTTGTGGAGAGCAGGTGGGCTGCTTAATCAATCCATTTACCTTGGATTGTGCGATCTAGCTAATGCCTCTGAGCTAGACTTTCATTTTGCTGGAAGAACATTTCTTATAGACTTGCTAGAGGCATATTTTCAAATAGATTTAAGAGAACTTTATTTAAGGAATGAAGATATTTGTCTGCCTTCAATGTGTTATTATTATAAAAAATAATTTTTTCAAAATTATTATTGTGATAATGCCTGAAGAACTTGAAAACATAAATTAAGAACCGCGAAGAGGTAAGGGAAGAGGGTATAAAGGGTTTAAGCAAGCCTTCAAAAATTTACGTATATTATACACATACGTAAAAAAAGACTGGCCATAAAAGAAAAAGAAACATAAAAACACGTGGTACGCTTTATATTTGTATAACTGAGCGGACTTGTGTTGAGCGCCTTATATCAAAGGAACAAAATTTGTGCAATTTCAAATTAAACCTAAATTGTAGACCCTTAAAGCTCTTCTAAAATCGATTTATTCGGAAAATGTTTGACATCCACGTCAATTAGGTTAGGTAGTCTAACAGATTAGTGGCACGATTTATCAGAATTTTCAAAGAGAGGTATTTGGCAGGAAAAGACGTAAAGGGTACACATCTCATAGAACAAAACATAAAGATCCAGCAGAGTGAAGGAAAAGGATTGTGAGATTCGGTCTTTTTAAAAAATAAGAAAACTTAAATTCTTGCCAAAGTTTCGACAAATATATTTGTCTTTTTCAAGGCATAAAAAATAAAAAAACATTATTCTCTGTGATGCTGAGGTATTGTCATATTTTTATTTTTCAAAATTATACATAAGTTTTTAAGTTTGATATTTTTTGAAGATTATGTAATAGTTTTTTTATTTTTTATGCCTTGAAAAAGACAAATATATTTGTCGAAACGTTGGCAAGAATTTAGTGTTTTCTTATTTTTTTAAAAAGACCGAATCTCACAATCCTTTTCCTTCATATAAGTAACAGTCGAGAAGAATCTTCCATCCAGCAGAGTTATTTATGAAAAAGAAGACACCCAACAACAGTAGACAGGCTGAAGTCAGATCCAAAAGATGTTATGGAAAAATAAATATGGGAATAGAAATAATAACATTATCGAAGTATCCGTAAAAGAGAGTTTAATGAAGGGTAAGTGGTTTGGATAAAAAGGGAAATGAAGAAATAAGGAAAAACGCGCAGACCAATTAAGAATGAGAATGCCATTGTACCCGAAGTAGAAGATTATGAAGTAGTTGAGGCGAAGGGAGAATGGCAGCAGCTATGTTAAGGGTCTCCTGGAGAGGTAGCTGATGTAGGAGGAGATCTGTAGGAAATAAAAATAAAATAAATATATATTTATTATAATTTGTATGCAATTGGTTATCAGCTAGCATATATGTGATAACCAAATGATTAGAAAATAAAAAGAGAGGTTTTGTAAGTTTTAATGCATTAAAAATTAAGACTATTTAGTGATATTTAAAAAGTGTTTTATTTGGAATTACTACAATAAGAATTTTCAAATATATATTCTACATATGAAAGTATATAGGAACAAACCAAATCTATACAAATAGTGAACTGAGCGCTTACGAGTTGAACTGACGTGGGTGTTTAGGTTCCAGAAAACAAACTTGGAGGAAACGAAGAATTTATAGAAGAGCTCAGAATGTATATATTTTAAACATTAATTATATTATATACATATGTATATTTATTTTACAACAGCATACCATATAAAAACCTAAGTAGGACTGGATTTAAATCCAGATTTAATACAAATGAAAAAGTTATTTTCACGGTTTGTGGGTAATCTCATTTTAGAATCATTGTACAACTGAATATAGCGGCAAAAAGAAGATAACTCAGTTATCAGTTAATCCCAGTAAATAATAGAGAATTAACTTTCTAATTACAAAAACAGAAATCAATATTTTTTTTTTTTTTTTATTCCTGCAGTTTGCACAAGATAAAAACTTTATTTTATTTATATAAGATAGCTTTTATTTATAAATATTTGTTTAATTTTAAATAGAAAGTAATTTATAAATATATAAAAAATATATCAAATACTTGAGTTAAGAAATAATTCTGTCTATAAAATTACTTTTATTATTTATTTTATGTGAAGTAATTTTAGTGATTTTTGCCCTTCTTATTTTCTGTTACTGCTGTAAGAAGGAATTTTACGATCATATCAAATTTTCGGTAATGATTTTTTTACCGGAAATACACGTTTTGGGGTCACCTGAGTCCGAAAAAAATGGTTTTCATTAACTGGCCTCTATGTGTGTGTGTGTGTGTGTGTGTGTATGTTTACAAACCTTTTTTGCCAGCTTGCCACAGTATTATATAAGGTTTGTTCATGCAGCGAGTTTCTGATAATTCCTGACGGTTTACAAACTGGTTTCACTGCGCATGCTCCACCATGCGCACCATGCAATATGAAACTCTTTGAAACTTAACCTGCAAGAACTTTTTGTGATCAGTATTATACCGTGATGGTTATAAAGCAT
>JAAEAF010009234.1:18637-49462 GCA_011037195.1 Triatoma infestans
GTTGGTGTAGTGGTTATGGGCATGGACTTGTAAGTGGGAGGTCCCCAGTTCGAGTCCCGCGTAAAACCGCTAAATTTTATATCGGTTTCAAAAATTTTAATAGTAAAGTAGGTGCTTTCGCCTCCGTCCACGACACCTAATTTGGTAGTTAGACGTTAAGCCCGCCTGAAAAAATAGGCATTACTTTACTTTACTTTACTTTTTTATAAGCGGTACTGTCTGAAGGGGATAAGTCAGTGATGGGAAGAGGTATTGGTTAATGACATTGAGCTTCTTGTCCGGCTTTAGCAGATTGGAAGCCACAAGCTTGTTCAAATTATCATTAAATTTATGATCGCACCATCATTAAGCTGAAGCTCACCATCAAAAGTACAACCAAGATACTTTATTTTCTCGTTATTTCCTATTGAGACAATTTCTTCCTCACTTTCCAGGCGTAATTTTGTGCTCAGGATTTTGTCGTCCTCGATGACAAATCCGAACTCTTTCCTGGGTTGACCTCAAGGTGTTTCGAATTCTGTTTATTGTCCGTTCGGCATCGTTCACGCTGGGAGTCGTCACAGCCTGGTCATCTGCAAAGCCGGACAGTATTACGCTTGGTCATTCAGCTTGTATCCAAACCGATCGGCGAACTGTTGGTCACATACTTCTCTATCAGATGATCAATGGCCAGATTAAATAATGTGGGAGATAGTGGTCTCGCCTCACGCATATTGAATTGGTTTTCATTAGGCCAGTCCCAATATTTATTTCATTGCTCTGTAGGAGGGCAGCAATGATTCCCCTCAGATCCGGGGAGACTCCCCTACTCTCAAGAGATTTTAACACATGGCGATGTCCAACGTTGTCGAACGCCCCGGTGACGTCAAGGAATGCTGTTACACAAATTCTTTACTTCTCCTTTGCGTCTTTTAGTACCCATTAATAATGCGAGAATTCACGTGGCATCCTGGTAGGCCATTTACAAAACCCCTCTGACACGGATGAATGCTCACCTGCAGTCGCAATTTAACATCTTATACCTTCTCAATTATACGTCGAACGATTGAGTATTCAGTTATAGGCCGCCATGAGTGGATATCATTGCTATCGCCTTTGCCTTTATAGATGAGGATCGTATGAACTTTGCAAAAAGGTTCTGGAACGTAAACTGTCTTAACCATGATTTCAGCGATGAACTTGATTCATGGCTGACATTTGGCTACGTCCAAAGCCTTTACAGTACGGATTAGCACTCCGTCTGGCCCGGGGGAAGTATCCAAGCAAGTGGATTTGATGGCCTTATATACCGACTGTAGCTGTACGTTAACAACGTCAGGAAATTCGGTGCGACTTCGTAGATTTCTTTTTCTCTGAGATTAGAAAGTTCAAGGGTATTCTTGAAATGTTCTTCCACTGATTCAATATTGATGGAACATTGTGTTGGGGCATCTGCGTTCATTATTTGTTGTACTACTTTCTTATGGCGGTTATAATAATTGAATTGTGCAACTTCGTATTGGTATTGCTCCCGCCGACGTTCCCTTGCCACTTTATTAGTTCTCAAGGGATTAGATGCCAAACGTGTACCTTTAGTTAGGATTTTCTCCTTCTTTTTTTTTCTCATTTAGTATTAGTTCGCAGCCGGATGTTTCGGGCCTGGTAGGCTACTGTTTGCCTCACGCAGAAACTTGAGGAACTTGCTTGTCAGTTCATCAAAGTTTTGTGAGTCGAAGTGCTGCTCCTCATGTAGAATATGACGGAATTTTACTGCCCACTCTTCTATTTCAGCTTTCACATCAGGATTTACCATTTCATCATCAATATTTGTGATAGCGTTCCTTTTCAAGATAGCATTCAAAGTTGCTTCATTGGCTTCCTTGTGATGTTTCTTTGCAAAGTGGATATTCAGACCTCGAGGGTCTACAAATGATTGCCTACAAATCTGGCATATCTTTTTGTTAGAGGCGGGCATAGGATCTCATCCGGTTGGGGAGTGCTTCCTGCAGTAACGTTAGTTTCATCTTTACTAGCTTCAGCAGATACCACAGGCATTGTTGTCGTCGCTTAGCCTCCTCCGGTCTGTGTCGGGCGAGCGAGAGAACACGTCATTGGTGGGCAATGTTTTGCTAAGCGTAGAGCCCGAGTCATCTGTCCACTCAACTCTCATGTGCTGCGTCTCCTACGAACTGCCCGCTTTACTCACACTCATCACTGATGTGACAACAGCGGCGTGAACAGGGCTGCCAATCCTCAAAATCCATACGGTCTGTCCAACATTAAACTTATTCATTGGAGATTTCGTCCACGGAGTATAATTGGTATTTAATACTTAAAGCTAAAAAAAAAAAAACTAAAGACTAAAAGCACATAATACATTCAGTATTTACAACGAGCTGGGGCCAGATTGGCCCCGCTCTCGCTCTGAAAAGAGCGGTTGGTGCCTCCATACCTTCCTATCCTATATTATATATATATATATATATATAAAAGTCTCCCTCCAGCCCGGTCAGAAAATGGCCGGTTACCAGCCCCGGCGACGGGGACTCAGGAGACCCCTCACAAGTAACTTGATGGTTCAGTAGTTAAATAAAAAAAGAAAAACGTCGATAGTGACACTGACAGTATCAATAATCAATTATTATACACCAAAAATAACTTAAATGGCCAAGTTCTAGCAGTGTGTAGCGATTATGATCAAAGTGTGAGGGCACGGGGCCAAATATATTCCAATTTAAAACCGGTTTTAATTGTTTACATATAATTTGACAAAAAACATTGTAACAAATTCTTTACATATTTTGAAAATCTGGTGTGAAACACTCACACAACTTTCTCTTACTCCAGTTTTCAAAACTGTAATTAATTGTCAAATTTTATAGTTAGTATACCAAATTTAATGAAATTCGTCGAAAACTGAAAAAAAAAAAACTATTCAGTAAAAGCGTACTTCCGGGTTTACTAATTTTCTTGAAACTCGAAATTTTTGCCATCTATTTATTTCTAATTAATTTGTTTGGATGAAAGAATGGTATAATCAACTATGATAGCACTTAAGAGAATAACTTAACCCCACCCCTCCTCTAAAAGTGCCCTTACATGAATTTTTCCAGAGAAATATTGTACACACAAGTTGTAGATCTTTATATATTTAGCTTATATACGATGTTTCAAGAAAATCGTCGGAGCCATTATTAAAAAAATCGCGTAAAAGTGAAAAAAATCATTTAGTAATGTGGTAAAGTAAACGCACTTCCGGTATTGGATTTTTTTCAAACTAGGAATTTCAACAACATATTTAATTCTAATTAACATTATTTAGATGACCGAATTGTCTAATAAATGAAATAGCATCTTAGATGGAAACCTAACCCCACCCCTCCCTATAAAATGTTCCTAAATTTATTTTTCTAGAGAAATGTTTTAAATAAAAGTTGTAGGTCTTTGTATGTGTAGTTGACATACCATGTCGGTGCCATTTTTGAGAAAATTGCAATAAAGTAAAAATAAACGAACTAGTAAAGTGATACTTCCGGTTGAGAAATTTTGACTGATAACGCACTGTCACATCCCATAGTGATACTTAAACGGAATATCAAATTTCAACTTGCTACGGTTTTTCTTTTTTAGCTATGCTCTTCACACACACACACAGACCGATCGAGGTGAAAACTCGATATCGAAAATTTGGCACGATTACAATACTTCCTCTTACTACGGAGTAAGAGGAAGTAAAAATGCATTATATTATATAATATTTAAGTTTATGTAGATACAAAATTGTTAGAAATTATCTTCTGTTTGTTTTGATTACAATATGAATAGTTAGTTATTCTTCTCTTCGTAATAAGTCAATTTTAAAAGAGATATGTAAGACATTTTTTTTTACCCATTAACATGTGTAGAAAATTTGGGTGTAGTAAAAATTAAAGGTAGGTTTTATTTCTCACTAAACCTGCGACCATATGAGTATCCAGTTTGAACCTGTGACTTTATCCAGTTTGAACAAATACAGTTTGTAATTGTAAAGTAAGTAAACATACAAACAGACACAAACAAACATAGAGGCAGAGGCTATTGTGTTAATAATTACTGGGTACATCAATTTAACGACAAATTATATAAATAATACAGGGAGAGATGCTTTTTATTGTTCTACACTTGAACAAATAATAGAGGCTACAATTCAATTTATTACCTTATAATAAATACGTTGCGACTAAGTCCCTCTATTGAAATTATAATTAGGTTTTAATATTTCTTTTCTTTTTTTTTATTTGAAAATCTAAGGAGTTATAACTTTTTATTTCAAATAGAACAGAAATTATTTTGTATTGAATTTAGAAACTTGGATTACATTTTTACTTTCTATTAATGTTGTACGACAAAAAATTACAGCTACAATCGTGTCAAATTTTTAAAATACAATTTTATACGTTAATAAATGTTTTAAAGCACCTGACCATAGAAAATTAGTGTTCCTGTATTTTCGCATCTTTGTTAGTACTGGGTGTAGTTTATGTTTTTACTTTCTCTCACTCCTAGTAAGAGGAAGTATTGTAATCGTGTAAAATTTTCGATATCGAGTTTTCACCGGAAATATCAGTTTTGAAGTCCCTTAAGTCCAATCGTGTAAAATTTTCGATATCGAGTTTTCACCGGAAATATCGTTTTGAAGTCCCTTGAGTCCAAAAAAAATGGTTTTTAGGTGTGTGTGTGTGTGTGTGTGTGTGTGTGTGTGTGTGCATGTATGTGTTAACGCATAGCTCAAAATCGAAAAACCGTAGAAAGTTGAAACTGATATTCCGTTTAGGTATCACCATGAGATCTGAAAGTACGTTATCTGTTAACAATTCCTCATCCGGGAGTATCACTTTACAAAGTTGGATTTTTTACCTTTTTTTTGCGATTTTTTCAAAAATTGCTCCAACGATTTTTCTTGAAAACATAGTAACGTCAACCACACATACAAAGATCTACCACTTTTATTTGAAACATTTCTCCAGGAAAATGCATTTAAGGGCACTTTTGAAGGAGGGGTGGGGTTAGTGGGGTTAGGGTGAAAGTGCTATTTCAGTTTATTAGATAATTCTGTCATCTAAATAATGTTGATTAGAATTAAATATGTTGTTGAAATTCCGAGTTTGAAAAAATCGGATAACCCGACGTGCGTTTACTTTACCACTTTACTAAATGATTTTTTCCCTTTTTTGCAATTTTCTCAAAAACGGCTCTTACGATTTTCTTCAAACTTCGTATATAAACTAAACATGCAATGATCTACGACTTTTCTTTGTAACATTTCTCTGGGAAAATTCATTAAAGGGCACTTTTAGGGGAGGGGTGGGGTTATATTTTTCTCTAAAGTGCTATCACAGTTGATTATACAATTGTATCATCCAAACAAAATTAATTAGAAATAAATAGATGGCCAAAATTCCGAGTTTCAAGAAAATGAGTAAACCGGAAGTGCGCTTTTACTGAACAGTTTTTTTAGTTTTCGACGAATCTCATTAAATTTGGTACACAAACTATAAAAGCTGTCAATTATAATTTGAAAAACTGGAGTAAGAGAAAGTTGTGTGAGTGTTTCACACCAGATTTTTTTATTTTCAGTATAGTTCAAAAATCTGGAAATCAGAAGAAAGTTGAAAAATGGATATTTAACTTAGGGGCCGCGACAATAAGGTTTTAGTCTAACGGTAGATTAAATATTAATTAGATAGAATTGAATATGTTGTAAAAATTCCGAGTTTAAAGAAAATTGGTTGACCAGACATGTAACTTTATATTAAACAGATTTTTTTCTTCAGTTTTCAGCAATTTTCCCATAAGACACCATAATTTTTCTTTACATTTGGTACACTAACTATACCTATGGAGATATATCGCTTTAGTTCGAATTTTTTTTTCCGACAAAATAGATTTATTCCTCAAAAAAAAAAAGTCGCTTTATTCAAACTACATTCTTCCATTAACATAACATTGAAGACAATTAAATATTTAGTAAAAAAATGACAAGTTTGAATTAAGTTTATAAATTCCCAAAAGGAAACGTTGTATAAGCGTTTTACAAGAAAGCAAGGGCGTTATCACAAACAGCTCTTCAAATTGATGCTATTGCCGTTATCCTTCAAAAGTACGTATTCGCTTACATAAACTTAATCTAAAATAATACCCATCATAAGGGGGTTGGAAATGCAGAAGAAAGGCGCAATAAAATCGATTATTGATTCTCCAGCATGCTGTTGGTGACCAGGTGATTCATTCTTTCAATTAATATTTGTCATAACAAATAGCTTGACAGAATATACCACAAAGCCATAATACTAGCGGGGAAATTCGTTCACAGCTTTCTGTGAAATACATATGTATCATCAAATTCTGCTAGAAAAATTCTATTAATACTATTGCGTCATTGAATCTGTATATATTTAGTTGTTTATGTTGTATTTTGCTTTCACCTCATATCCCGCACTCCATTCAATTTATTTATCACTTCATTAGGGATACAAAAGAAAAGCAAAATAGAAATAGAAGATAAATTCTGTAGATTTAGTGCTGGGAATTTTATAAATTAAACTTACTGTAGAAACCGCTCTACTAATAATTTTAGGTAGTTATATTGAGAACATAGATATAAATACAAGATTATTGTAATCTTTACGTTTGTTCAGGTTTACAACATCTATTTCAAAGTAAGAATACTAATCTTAGAACTTACTAAGCTGTCTGATCACTGTACAAGAGGATTCCCATGATGAAAATTTCTTATCCGTCACCATTGTGAGTTCAAGTTAGGATTCTCAAATAGCTATAATGTATGTTTCAATACGTGAAGTTGGTAATTAATATATGGCTTAATTTATTTCCCTTATTTTATACTTGTGGAAAACTTTCCCTATTTCCTCTTCCAGATTTTCTAGGCATGGTGGCAGGCGGATCTTGTAGGAGCTTGTGGTTGGAAGGTGTGTTACGCCTTACGTGACGTGTTTAGTTATATAGCTTTGGGCGGATTGCGTAGCAGTTGTAGGGTTGCCTTGTGATTGCTGTTGTAAGTAAAACACGCCGCTGGCAATTTTCAGTTTTATACCCGATTGATACTTTCTTTTGGGGTTATAGTAAAAAATTTGTCTACAGTAACTTGATTCACAAGTTTCATTGCGTAGAATTTTTATAGAAGTGTAGAACCATGGATACAGTTTTCATGGTGCTATTACAGAAAACAAGAGTATGGCGAACGATAAGACTTCTTGTGGTATAACGATTGCAAGAAATCCAAACATTTTCGACATATGGTCGTGGCAATTATAGCCATAGCCATGCAGTATAGTAAATCTGCAATTACAGTTACACACACACACACACATATATATATATATATATATATAAATGTCTTGCAAGAAAGTTTCTTTTCTATTTCCAATTCGAAAATAAATTAAGTCTTACATTAATTACAAACTTCACATATTGAAACATACATCATAGCTATTTGAGAAGTTTAATCATAATCCTAACTTGAACTGGTGACGGATAAGAAATTTTCATCATGGTAATCCTCTTTTACAGTGATTAGACAGATTAGTAAGTTCTAAGATTAGTATTCCTTCTTTGAAATATGTTGTAAATATGAACAAACGTAAAGATTACAATAATCTTGTATTTATATCTATGTTCTCAATATAATTACCTAAAATTATTAGTAGAGCGGCTTCTACAGTAAGTTTAATTTATAAAATTCCTAACATTAAATCTATAGAATTTATCTTCTATTTCTATTTTGCTTTTCTTTTGTATCCCTAATGAAGTGATAAATAAATTGAATGGAGTGCGGGATATGAGGCGAAAGCAAAATACAACATAAACAACTAAATATAAACAGACACAATGACACAGTAGTATTAGTACAAGAGAAAAAGGACAATTGTAAAAACTGTTCTAGTTGAAGGTTAACTTTGGTATAAAGTGTTTGCGTGACCCAGTACTGTAAGAGTATTATCTATCACTGTGTCACGGAACTCTCTCGCTATCGCCCCTTTCATAGCCTCTTCTCTCTCAAATGCTCCTTACTAAACTCTCTTCTACTTGTACACTTCTTCTTCTTCATCCTTCAGCCCTTCCATTCAAAGCTAAAGCGTTATATGCTTGTAGTAATCAGGGCAAATGGGGAGAAACACTTCCATTACTGGCCATTCTTCCTTTTTTTTTCTTAAACGGCATTACTATTGTTATATCGATTTCTATTTAGCGTAATAATCACCTCTTATTGTAATCCAGTAGACTACAGTAGTTTATTTACTTCAGTTGTTTATTATAAGTATCTAATCTAATCTATGCCCCGTTGCTTCCCTTAAGAAAGAAAATTTCAGTTAGGTCACCAATCGACCCAGCATGCTTCCACCCCTTTACACAATTTTCAATACTTCAATAATTTCAATAATTCAATTTTCTAGGTTTATACCAATTGTTTCAATAATTGTTCCCACTCGACATTGCAAAAAAATTGTAATGATTAAAAAGTTGCTGACTAAAAATTTAAAAATGACATTTTTCCTGCTAAATTTCAAGATTTCCTAATTCTCTGCTAATTTCTCAAAAAAAAAAAAAAAAAAAAAAAATGCTAAATTAGCATCACTGACCGCCGTATTACTCCAATAGATCGTATGTTTCCATGTGAGCCATTTTTCAATGCTCCCAAGGCAGTTTTTTTAGCTGGTGGACGCCCTCACAGGCGTTTAGTGCTTGGTGATTCTCCTTTTTTGTCAGGCTGGTGGCATTTTAGGTTCTTCGATTGTCCTTGTGCGTCCGAACTCAGCCTAGCCGTGGTTAACCAGGATTAGTACACCCACCACTTATATAAAAAAAAAATCTGGTGTGAAACACTCACACAATTTTCTCTTACTCCAGTTTTCAAAATTGTACCAAATTTAATGAAATTCGTCGAAAACTGAAAAAAACTATTCAGTTAAAGCGCACTTCCGGTTTACTAATTTTCTTGAAACTCGGCATTTTTAGCTATCTATTTATTTCTAATTAATTTTGTTTGGATGGTAGAATTGTATAATCAAGTATGATAGCCCTTTAGTGAAAAACATAACCCTATCCTTCCACTTAAAGTGCCCTTAAATGAATTTTCCCAGAGAAATGTTTTAAATAAATGTAGATCTTTGCATACGTGGTTTCAAAAAATCGTCGGAGCCATGTTTGAGAAAATCATTTAGTAAAGTTTTGGTAAAGTAAAGCACTTCCAATCTTCCGATTTTTTTAAAACTCGGAATTTCAGCAACACATTTAATTCTAATTAACATTATTTGGATGACAGAATGGTATAATAAACTGAAATAACCCTTTAGAGGAAAACCTAACCCTACCCCTCCCCTAAAAGTGCCCTTAAATGAATTTTTCCTAGAGAAATGTTTAAAATAAAAGTTATAGACCTTGATATGAGTTTGTTGATATACGACATTTGAAGAAAAGCGTCGGGGCTATTTTCGAGAAAATTGCAAAATAGTAAAAAAATTAACTAGGAAAGTAGTTACTTATGGTTGAGGATAACAACTTCGGATTTTGACAGATAACCTACTGTCAGATCCCACGCTGATACCTAAACGGAAGATCAAGTTTGAACTTTTTAGGTTTTTCGTTTTTGAGCTATTCTGTTCACGTACACACACACACACACACACACACACACACACACACAGACCATTTGGTAAAAGCCACTTTTTTGACTCAGGGGACCTCAAAGCGGATATTTCCGGTAAAAACTCGATATCAAAAATTTGCCACGATTAAAATACTTCCTCTTACTAGGAGTAAAAATATCTATCAATTCTTTTTTTTTTTTAAATATTTTTAACGCTGTGACATTGGACATTTTCTAAATTTCATTCTTTGCCGCAAAATATACTGTCATTGGTTAAACTACTTATCGGCTATGTTCTAGAAAAACGTATATGGCTTTCTTGTTTTGTCTATGTATTGTACATAGTCATCTGTGAAAGAGCTGAAGAATGTAGCTGGTGGGGGGAGGGGATAAACGTCGATGGGATCATCAGCTAGAATTTTCCTTCAGTGGTTTAGATGATGTTTGATGTGTAGATCAAATGACTTAAAGCCAAATTAGATGCTCTCTATATCAGCTCTCGTTTAGCTGTAACAATTACAACTACCTTTTAAGGTCTTGCGTGGATTGTGTTGAATGTTGAGGTTGTCATTACAAGTATTGGCTGTGTTGTTAGGATTTGGATATCCGTAGGGACGCTAAGATCTGTAAAACTTCAGTTTTGTTATGATTTTATGTAAATAATATTTTGTTTTACAATAAGGATTAGGAAAACCAAGGAATAAGCATTGAATTGCTACGATCGATGAAAATGGATGGGTTGGTTATAGATTCAGGGAAAATCCTCCATTAGATAATGAATTATTAAGTTCTTTAATAAAATAATTTTGTTTGGTTTATATTTATCTTGTGGTAGATAAAAGATATTAAAAAAAGAAAAGTCATCTTTCTACAAGCAACTTTCAACTTCTAGAAATACCAAATTTTCTTCAAATCACAAAGATTTACATCACATTTAATTTTCCAATACTGATGTTAGAACCGTTTAGTTTGTGGAAATGATGTAATATGTGGAAATTTAATAACACAGGCCTACCCCCATTTCTTGTAGAAGAAATGTTTCTAATAAAACTGATTGTTATCAGCGTACCTACGTTTATAGTAGATATACCAAGAGAAAAATATAAATACAGAAAACACCACAAATCGAAGTTATTATAATATTAAATATTTCTAGATAATTAGTAATAATTATTTTAATCCTGGATTAATCGCTGATATGGCTATAGAAATTGGGTAGTTAGTTAATTATTTAAAAGTGTTGCTACACAAATTGCTACATAAATAATTAATTATATTTTCAACCAAGGTTTATTGGAAAATATATTTGCAAATTAATTTTACTTTAACGTCTAAAGTACTTCAAAATTAATTACATGCGTATTCATACGTCAATATTTTGGGTACCCTTAAATCATTAACGTATCCTATGAAACAGTGATTGGTTTATTATTGCATAAATAATATAAATTATTGGACAAACAGTTTTCATTCTATTCTCTCCTATGTTAATTGAATACATATATTTAATGAACTTGATTGTGTTGGCCTTTTATTTTTCCACTTTCCATTCTTTGATTTTCTGTGTTCATACGCGAATTCTCATACATACCTCTTTCCATTCTTTTGCAGCCATTCTTTCCCGTATAACCTCCATTCTGCAAGTCACGGACTTCCTCTTTTTCTCCGTGTTTCAAGCATATATTCCACAATTCTTTTAGGTTTTTTATTATTTCCCCATCGTCACAAGTTGGCCAGATCGTTGGATGCTTTCAACTTTGATACCTTGCATGAACTGGATCCGCAGCTCCGTCTCCAAAATTTTAATCATAAAGCCAGCAATTTCTGTCTTTTTCTGCCTTCCCAGACTTCACGTCCATATAAAGCCACTCCAACTACAGGAGAAGTATTACATTAATATAATATATATCAAAACATATATAAAATAATATATGAAATATTTATATCCATAAAACAAATATAAAACACTCCTTAGTATTGGGAACCGCTTTATACAGATGTGAGGTATACAGACGAACATAGAATATGTAATAGGATCCAAAGAGAGAATCCATAGCAGAGAAAGAGAGACAAAAATGACAGGACCACTGCAGAGTGGGAGAAACTGCATAAATACAGCGACGGGAGATAGATATACAACAGAGTTCACTCGCCAGTCACAACGTGTCATTTACCTAGAACCCCAGAACCATCCTAAAATCTTGGGAAAATGTTTCAAATAAAAGATTTAGATCATTATGTAGATTGATGAAATATTTAAAGAAAACCATGGAACCACTTTCTAGAAATGTAAAGTGGTACTTCCAGTAGATTGTAGATTGTTATAGGGGATTATTTCACTGCGACCTGAAAGATATATTTTGTCCCCCGGTGCCTTCTCAGTGCACTGCCGGCCTCTAAGCAGTATCCTCTAGATACAGACAACACTTCTCATCACCGGACAGTGAGTTGTAGTGTCATCTAGGAAGAGAAAATCTAAGGGCAGCATGCTGGATTCGAACCCAGGACCTCCGCGTTGATAGTCCAGCGCGCTACCGCTGAGCTAATCCCTTCCTTCTCCCTTGGCTTAGGCCAATTAACTAGGGACGCCTGTCCCCTAGGATTAGGATTTGTCCTTGCTTGTAAAGAGTAGTGTATGTAGTTTAAGTGTATTGTGTACTGTTCTGACTAAGTGCTTGGACTACTGGGCTGTGGTAACCCTGGGGTCGCTACTCCCCAAGTAAACTGCATGTAACAGATACCCCTTGCGGGCTACTTCCAGTAATCAGTATTGCTCGATGTAGGGGTAGTGAACCCCCACCACTCATCCACTCTAGCGGAGAGAAACAGCCCCTCTCGCAAAGAGAGGAGAGGCTCGGCCAGTGTATATATATAAATATATGAGAGATAGGCAATCAGACATCATTCAGATAGAATTCAGTTGATTCACACATCAGATATCACTCCGTTATTATAACTCTCATCACTCCGTATATATCATTTAGCCACGTCAGTCTGTCAGTTCAGTTCAGTAGTTCTTAACTCTATAGTGTAAAGTCCTTGGCAGTCAGTCATATATATTTATATCAATTACATATCTTAACCATCTTAAGGTGTTTATCATTCATCAAATCAAACAACCAAGCATCTCCTCACAACACCCTTACACTGATTTTAATCAAAACCTAATTGACTGGTTTCCACTTAAATGAAACATGAAATTTGAAATATCTGCAATTTCATTTCTTAATATCTCACTGAAATCACTTCTTTTTATTGTTCTGGGGCTTTAAAACATTTATTTCCGGAATAAAATTCAGTTCGTAAAATTTGACAAGATTATGGGACTTTCTCTAATTGTAGAAAGTGAAAAAGTAATGGCAATATCTTCACTGTGTATATACAATCATCACTGATGGAACTACTGATATGTAATAGCATCCAAAGAGAGGATCCATAGCAGAGAAAGAGAGACAAAAATGACAGGACCACTCTCTCGGTCTAGAGTGTGAGAAACTGCATAAATACATCGACGGGAGATAGATATACAACAGAGTTCACTCGCCAGTCACAACGTGTCATTCACCTTATCCTTTACCACTCTACCATACTCGAACCATTTTAGTGTAAAGTCCAGGCAGTCAGTGTCACATTTAACATTATACAGTGTTCAGCCATATCTAGTTTGTTCATTCAAACCAAACCATTTCTCTCCTTCATTATAACCATTATAGATAGTAACCATTTATTCACAAGATATTTAAATGAATATCAATGAATACGGAGTTGAATATTGCAATCACTAGTGTTCTCCCCCGTTTCAATTATTGGAGTTTTTGCACTTGTTTATTCAATATCTCCTAAATGACATGGAAAATCTAATTAATCCCTGGAAGAGCATTTATAGATTTTATAGATTTTTAGATTTATGATTTATAGATTTTTAATTAGCTATTATAATGAAAGAACAATTAAAGTAAAACTTACCCTTTTTTTTATGAAAAAAAATAAATAAAAGAAATTTCTAAAAATTAAATAAAAAGTATTATGAAAAAATAAAAAAAGAAAAAAAGCAAAAAGTAGAAAAAAAAGAAAAATTCACAAATATGATTAGTAAATGTACAAACTGTTAGTTAGCTAAGCGTAACAGTTGGTACTGAACCTGCACACGTCCGCACAGTGCAGAAGCTAAACATAGATTCTAATAATTACTCATTCTAATCATAGATGAGTTTTTCTGGTTTTAATCTTAACCAAATAATTGAAGTATTCTTGTGTAAGTAGGTACAGAAAACAGAAAAATTAAATTGGAAGTTTCGGGCTATTTGATTGTAAATTCTAGTTTATAAATATAATTAAATAAATTAATAAAATTATTCTGAAAATGATGTAATGGAATTTTCACCTTGATGTAGGGAATACCCTTGTGAATACATTTATAATGGTGGTGAGGTAGGGAGAAAGTGGGTGAGGATGGAAATAGTAGTGGTAAATATATACTGGTGTCTTGATAAAGAGGGGGGTGAAGGGGATGGGGGGGTCGCTGTTAACTATGTAACAACTTTAATAAGCAATGCCACCTAATGGAACTGTATATATATTACAGTGTATAGAGTACTGTACGGCCGTTCAGAATTGACTATGATGTTTTGATATTTAGGTCGGGAACATTGTTACCATTAGTGGGGCGGTCAGCAGCCAATAATGTCGTTCCAAAGAGACTTGGTGTGTTGTCCTCCTCTAGCCGTTAGAAAAGCCACTCTGACACTAATCTTTCCAGTACTTTGTTATTTGTGGATATTGGACAATAAATTTAGCAAGGCCAATGTACCCTTACTCTTCCACTTTTGCCCACCACGTCTCTATACTACATCCAAAAAAGCAGACAAATGTTCACCGTCTGCCTTTCATCTCATACCCATTTATAATATACTAAAGGAAGAGGGGAAAAAAAAAATTCTCGTCACAAATGGAAGTAGTAGGAGGCCAAAAATAAGATTAGAATGTTGCACTTTTTCTTTTCTTGCACTGATATCTTTCTATTTCCCGTTTTAGTTCTTCATCAAAGTAGAGATCACTTGCTTTAAAAGTTAAATGACAAAAGGTGATCCATACCCTTACATATGCTAGACTTTACCAAAATAGATAAAAAAATGTCCTCTGTAAGTATTAAAATTTTCATATTGTCTAGTATATATATTTTTTTTTTATATATATATGTAACAGCAACCAAAGAGAGATCAGCAACCGAAGAGAGTGGTTGGGTTTGTTTCTCTTGATGTAACACCAACCAAAGAGAGTAAAGAGAAGAGAAACAAATCCAACCACTCTTTCGGACTGGAGTGGGAGAAACTGTATTGACTCTTTAACTGGCTGTCCGCTATATTTATACAGTTTCTCCCACTCCAGTCCGAGAAAGTGGTTGGGTTTGTTTCTCTTCTCTTTACTCTCTTTGGTTGCTGTTACATATATATCTGAAAAAAGAAATAATCTTTTCATATTTTGGATATTACCATTACTTTATGATATAAGAAAAAAATTACTTACTTTTTTTCTTTCTACATTAAAAAAAAATGTGTACAACACCTCTGATTTAAAACAATCACATAAGACTTTCTCTCAATTAATAAATTTTCTTAGCTCAATATTTTACAACACATTAATTTGTCCTTCTATATTGTTCCGGCGATAGAACTAACGTAAATACAAAATGGCAGCTTGCGTCAAATGTTTAACATCAAAACTCCGCGCCAGAACTGATCAAAAAGTAATTTTTATTTGGAAAAATTTTTAAAATAAAAAAATGAATCAATCGTATGTGGTGATTTCAAATAAAACTCTTCTAAATAAATAAAATAAATAGTAAATAAATAAATCTGTATTTATGCAATAGCATGTACAGGGAGTTGCCAGTTCTAGAACCAAAAGTAAATAAATGCATAGTTGCAAAATTTCAAACAAGGCATAAGATTAATACAGTTTCCAAAATAATAGTTCACAAAATAAAAATAAATAAATAAATAAATAAAATAATACAATACTTCTCGTAAAAAAGAAGAAGAAATAATTACTTCTCAAAACAATCAAAGTAAAACTTTCTTAATTTTAGAACATAAACAAAGTAATTGAAAACTTTACTGCTATGGTCATTGGTCCTTGTGGGGACAAATATTATAAATATTGACATTTTCTGTATTTAGATCAGCGTTTACAATATAATTTGTTAGTAATGACTTTCTATATCCACTGTAAGTAGGGCAAATTAAGAAAGCATGTTGTAAAGTGTCTTTTTCTTTTAGATATACATTTCACATTTACTAGTTGTGTCAATTGTATACTTTTCCCCATTGAAATAAATTCTAATGAGGTTTATATTAGATAACCTGAGTTGCGCTATTAATCTTTGTTGTTTGATTGGAAACTTGGTGGTAACATAAAAGAATGCTATGTAGGGGTAGTGAACCCCCACTACTCATCCACACTAGCGAGTGAACCCCCACCACGCATCAGAGAGAAAGAGCCCCTCTCATTAAGCGAATATTTTGTTAGTGGTAAACAAGTATTAATATAGCATTAATAAAAAATATATGAATGTATATGGCCATTTGAAAGATAATTATTTAGTTGGGGTGTTGATTTTAATCACCCTTCAAGGTACATGTGACAAAGAACAATTAAAAGTGAAAGTAGTAAGTATAATAAACTGGGTTTTTACCAGGTGCAGAAAGATATCTCCTTTATGTACTTCCATTGTTCGGCAATTCCTTGAAGATTAAAATTTCCCAATTGACCTGGGAAAATCCTTTCCTATTGAATGTGGCTGGAATTCCTTCCTAATGTGCTATGCTTATTGTTATTTCACCCTTTTGTCGACGTTTTTATTCTATTAAACACGAAGCAAATCAATGAAATATATCTAAGAATTAAGGGTTTTTACCTGTTTTGTCGGCGTTGAGACAATGCTGTGGAGGTTGTATTCCATTTTTATAATTTTTCCAGTATTTTAATCCTGCAATAAATTCTAGCATTGTACAGTTTGTTAAATTCCTATTGTTTGTTTTTCTAAAATAAGAAATTTATTAGTAACAATTCTCTTTATGACTCCTTTTGCTGGTATCTAAAATAAGAAATGTTTTAGTAATGCTTGGTATAAAATTTCATAAAATTCAATGTTTAAATAAATAGAGTGTTTAACCTAAAATTGATAAAAATGCAAGCATCTGTAGACAGGGTTATTTTGGAGTTGAAGACTCGCTCAAAGTCAACACAACTTAGATGATTCAACCATCTTTCCAAAATATTCTTCTTCTGCTGTAGCAGCTGCTCAGCGTCTGAGAAGTTTGATATGTTATGATACCCCAGCATGGCCATTATTTTACTAAGATGAAGGAGCCAGTGCTTTTTTTATCACCTCACAATGTTTATAGGTTTCAAAAAGCAGTATCTTAGGCAGTTTGTCATCGGACATAGAAAGTACCTTTATCCACCAGTTCAGTGTACGTTCTAGTTTACAAGGCGGATATCTTTACAGCCAGTTTCATATCGTGTAAAGTGGTTTGGCGTATTAATAGGAAGATTAAATAGGAACTTAAAGAAGGAAATTTGAACTCTTTCAGCTACATTTAAATGCCCCAAAGACTACAACTCAGAAGAATAGAGAACTGTGGCAGCTGCCATTGATTCGTACTGTCTGATTTTGGCTTCCCATTAGTCGATTACATTTTTAATATTTCCCTCACTTTGCCTATGAGGTATTAAAAGTCTTGTATATACTAATAATGTAAATTTTAAGGATAAATCTTAGCAATTGCTTTCACGAAAATGGGCCAAAAAAAAAAACATTAATGACAAGTTTCCTGGTGCTATCTACAAGAAATGACACGTTTTCATACGTCTGAATTTCCTCAATTTTTTGAGTTGCAAAAATCTACTTTTACCACTATGAATTCACTTGTAGTTTTGTTGATTTTTTTAAAGACAACGAAACCACGAAATCACTACCTATTTATATGAATATCTTTGGGGGCTTTGGGCGAAGCTTGTGGCTCAAGCAGTGTGACCTTCGAGCACGGGATCTTGTTTTGGGCGTGTACACTCGTATCTTATCAAATCCGCTTCGCTATCATTAGCGCGGAAATCGTTGACTAATTACCGATCTAAGAGTAATAATGGCCCTTGCATTAGCCCACATAATTTTCCTTTGATTTTCGCGACACTCCGGTTTAACAAACATTTCAATACAAATCTTTCTCTATATCAATTTTCTTGAATTCTCATCCAATCAATAGGTTATTGCGTCTTTTCAATCTGAATGTTAGTAACAAACAGCTAACTTGTAATACATAGAATTTGTCTAAATGCCATACCACTCTCCAAGACGCTACGAAAACCTGGACATCCAATAGGAATACAAAAATGACTATTTCGTTCCCAAAGACGGTAACAATTCTTCTGTGTTTCTTCATTCACTGCCAGAGTTGATTTCAATTTCCAAAGTTTATCGTCAAATTTGGTTTATCGATAGGGGTAAATGGACTAGTCAATTCTTTGGGGCTCTTGGGATCTCTATAATTATCCCGGGAATAACCACACGAATAATACTTCCACTAAAGTCTCCAACACTCACGCAATACACATAGAACCTGCGTAGATAATTGTGTTTAGCACATCCAAAGCAAACTTGGTTTATCTGCACAAAGTTTCGTTCATATGTTTTTTGTTTTTTAGCCACTGTTTCAGACATCTATCGCCAAATGCTATTTTTCTAAGAAAATTTTATTTACTTGTAATTTTATTTATTTTATATTATATATTTTATATAAAATAAATTTATATAATACATATAAAACTATACTAATTTATATTATATAATAATTATACTAATATTAATTTTAATATAATAATAAATATATAAGCTCTTCTTTAAAAGTTGTATAAACGTTAAATATATTTTACAAGCAAAATCTATGAGAGATAAAAACAGCTTATTACAGCGTATTTTACTTTCAAGTCAGCGTTTATCATGAAATATCACTCGAGCAAGTTCTTTACCCCTATTTTGAATTAGGTTTATTAAATCTAGTCTGGTTTGTTCATTATATTACAAATAGTGCACACCTTTGTTAAATTTCAAAGAATTTAATTTCATTAAAACTGCTGAAAACTTAAATCCTTATTGTCACAATAGAAAGTTTTCCTTTTTGAACTAGTAATTAATAAAAAAAAAATTCTTAGTATTTATTAGTTAATATCCTTAAAAAACGTTCTACCCCCTGTCTACTTATTCAACATCTCTATCCCATCTACAGATGTTCGTTATTTTGGTACAATCGCGACTAATATGGTACCCACACATCAAACTTACGAACTTCTTCCGACAATCAATTCCGAATACTTGCTAGACTCTCTGACAAGCGCTTCAAACTCACTCGACAATACAACAGACGACTTTCCCTCTGTTATGGGAACCGAATCATTAAAGATTCATAGGATCCGAAGAGAGCAGGAGAAGCACATTAAATGAATCAAATGTTTAGTTACTCTCCACTTAGTCCATACTATAGAGGGAAAGTTCGATTCATATAAACACAGTGACAGTAGAACAGTTCAGGACAGTTTACAACAGTAAATCCAGTCAGCAACCTATCTACTATATTCTCATCACTCGGCCAGTCTTCTCTTTATAGATCTCTTGCTACCTAACTTCTATTTTACTGTAAAGTCCTTGCAGTGTATGTGTTATTTTTATTATACAATTTCATCATATCATCCAGTTTATTTCTCTAAAAATCCATTCTCTCTAATTCTCTCTTTTGCCCACGACTTAGCAAAGTCATGTTGCAAGAAACTTCAAAGCAAACACTCACCCTTCTTCATCCCAATCCTGTCGCTCCAACACTCCCCTCAACCTCATTACAAGACAATGCTGCAAGTCGACTGAAACGTCGTTGCTACGCTATGCTAGTTATTACTGGATAATTATGATTCATGATCATCACGTCATTGTTCATATCTCTCAGCTTATACACTTGTTGCATATTTATTTATGTAGTTATAACTATTCAATTATTCTGAATGAGCTTGTCATTATTTTGATTATCTTATAATCTATTAACTAGCTGTATTTGTCTTGTTTCAAGATATTGATTGATATAATAGAATTTAAAAGTTACAAATTGAATTCAATCATATAAGCTAGAATTTCCCAAACTTTTTCCGACCGCGGACTGCAATATTTTTGTGTAACCCACTCTATTACGTAAAATAGAACATGATTTACATTTCTTGATAACATAAACTGCTATAAAAATTTTTTTTTAAATAATGAAATCATAAGTTTGGTTTTAATTTCTATAGCTTTATTTTTTCGTCTCCATATATTTAGTTTTCTTATCTCTCATGATTTTAGTCTACATATTTTATAAAAACAATAATAAATTTAGGAGGTCATTTGTTAAATTTAAATGTTAATATAACCCGTGAGTAGAAGATTCATTTGCGTATCTTGTGTAATTGTATGGTTTTAGAGAATATGTTCCAGTACCCAGCAATATGTTCGCTACTGGGAGAGTTCAGAGTAATATAGTACATTTAAAAAAAAAAAAAAAATTCTGGTGTGAGACACTCACACAACATTCTCTTACTCCTGTTCTCAAAATTATAACTGACAAATTTTATAGTTTGTGTACCAAATTTAATGAAATTCGTCGAAATCTGAAAAAACGTCAGTAAAAACGCCACTTCCGGTTTACTAATTTTCTTGAAACTTGGAATTTTGGCCACTTGGAATTTATTTCTAATTAATTTTGTTTGGATGATAGAATTGTATAATCAACTATGATAGCACTTAGAGGAAAACATAACCCCAATCCTCCCGTAAAAAGTACCCATAAATGGATTTCCCCAGGGAAATGTTTAAATAAAAGATGAATTTATATTAAACATTTTTAGTTTATATAAGAAATTTCAAGAAAATCGCCAGAGCCATTTTTGAGAAAAATGGTCCCCTCAGTTTCGTGTTAAACGTTTTTCACCATATGTAAACAATTTGTGATAATGTTTTTTTTTTCCAATAAAAATCTGGTGTGAAACACTCACACAACTTTCTCTTACTCCTGTTCTCAAAAGTATAATTGACAAATGTTATAATTTATGTAACTAATTTAACGAAATTCGTCGAAAATTGAAAAAAACAGTTCAGTAAAAGCGCACTTCCGGTTTACTAATTTTCTTAAAACTCGGAATTTTGGCCATCTATTTATTTCTAATTAATTATGTTTGGGATAGAATTGGGTATACGCTAATATGATAGCCATTTAGAGGAGCTGTAAAGCCCCACCACACGCGCCCCCCCCAGAAGTGCTCTTAAATTGAAGTTTTCCGGAGAATGTTTTTAAATCAAAGTTGTAGCTCTTTGTATGTGTAGTTGATGTACGATATTTAAAGAAAATCGTCGCAGCCATTTTTGAAAAAGTTGCAAAAGCGTTAAAAAAAAAAACAACTAGTAAAGTGGTACTTCCGGTTGAGAAATTTTGACAGATAACGCACCGTCAAATCCTATGGTGATATGTAATATCAAGTTTCAACTTTCTACGGTTTTTCGTTTTTGAGCTATGCTGTTTACATACACGCGCACGCCACACACACACACACACACAGACCATTTGCTAAAAACCACTTTTTTGGGCTCAGTGGACCTCAAAACGGATATTTCCGGTAAAAACTCGATATCGAAAATTTGACACGATTACAATACTTTCTCTTACTAGGAGGAAGTGAAAGTAAAAACTAAATATAAAAAGTCGCCTGTACAAAAAAGGTGATATCAAAGAAGTTGCTAACTACCGGGGTATATCATTTATAGATGTGGAAGTAAAATTACTTTCAGGTTTATTATTGAACAGACTTTGGTGTTGGTTGAACAGTAATGGGATAATTAGTGAATTTCAGGCGGGATTTCGAGCAGGCTATGGTACCACGGATAATATATTTAGTCTTATAAATTTAATCGAAGTAAAACTTCAAGTGGATAAAGTGAAAAAAATGTATTTGTTTTTCGTGGATCTCAAAGCCGCATTCGACTCCGAGGAAATTGCTGATTTATAAACTATTTAGGCTAGGTTCATCTAATAAATTTCTAAATATTGTAAAAAATTTGTATGAGGCTACGAGAGCAGCGGTCTGGGGCCGGGACGGAAGATCTGAATTTTTTGAAAGGTTATCAGCAAGAGTGCTTATTATCCCCGACGCGATTTTCTGTGTATTTGAATGATTTGGGTGAAGAAATCGGTGGTGGGGTCTCTATCGGGAATTTAAAGGTTCGTCTTTTAATGTATGCCGACGATATAATCGATATAGTATTAATAGCTGATAAACCGGAAGAAATGCAAAATATGATCAATGAGTTAAGTAATTATTGCAAAACATGAGGATTAACAGGAAACCTTGAAAAATCAAAAATGATGATCGTTAGGAAGAAAGGGGGAAGATATACTCATGATGAAAAATGGAATTTTGAGAGGCAAAATATTGATATAGTAGATAAAATAATTATTTAGGAGTCTGGTTGACACCATCTCTCTCATTTGAACAACAATTTAAAGATGAGTTAAAGACGTCGAAATTTGCATTTAACTCTACCTGGTCCAAGTTAATCGATAGTCCCAATGTTGATTTTACCTTTAAATTAAAAGTTTTTTTATGCAACCTCACGCTCGGTGATGTGATATGGCGGCCCAGGTGTGGGGGTTCAAACAGTACGAAACAGTGGAAAAATTGAAACGGTTTTTTTATTGATTACCAAGTAATATGGCAAATTATATAATTGACTTAGAAACGGATTTAAACAGCATGTTTTGGAATACAATGAAGTTACATATGAATTACATACTTAAAATACTTCAACTTCCAGATAGTAGGTTGCCAAAATTAGTAGCTCGAGAAATTATTTTGAAAAGGATTTCGTGGTATGAGGTATGGGAAAATATGTGTGTGCAAATGGTAGTCCCACTATTTGATTTTAGTAATTGTAATATATGGAAAAGTAATCTGGAAGTCTTTCTGAATAAACTGAAATTAAAGGAGAGAGAAAATGCCATTGCTAGAGCGAGACAAGGTCAACACCATTTGATTTACCCCAAACTTCAGTACAGGATGAGCTATATTAGTATGAAAAAGTTCGATGAGGCTAAATTAATATTTAAGGCGAGGGCAGAAGCCCTTTATCTGAAGTACGAGGCATGTCCAGTAAGTAAGTGTACTGAATTTTTGTAGGTTACAAAAATTTTTATTTGACCAAAAAAATTATCTGGTTACATTAGTACATATGTAAGCTATTTTTCGACATAGTCACCATTCCTCTCAATGCAGGTGGTGAACCGGGGTATTAATTTTTTGATGCCTTCCTCGAAGTAGTTTCCCGCCAACCCCTTCGTCCACTTCTCCACCTCCCCCTTCACCTCCTCGTCGGTTGAAAACCTTTTTCCACCCATGTGCAGCTTCAGGGAGGTAAAGAGATAGTAATCTGAAGGTGCTAGGTCAGGGGAATGCGCGGGATGGTTCAGGACATCCCATTTAAACGAGGCAAGCAGTTCCTTCGTGTTGGTCAATTCAACTTGTGTTGGTCTGTCAGCTGTTTTGGGACCCACCTCGCTGACAGTTTCCGATATCCGAGGGTTTCTGTGATGGTTTCGTGTAGCAGAGATCTGGAGATTTGCGGAAACATCGCAGAAAGTTCATCCACAGTCAATCTGCGATCGTCACGGAGCGCATTTTCGATTCACAATTTCGTCAGTCACAATTGAAGGTCTTCCGCTCCTCTGATCATCATGCACAGACGTACGACCGTTTTTAAACTCGCGACACCACTTGAACACACTCGTACGATTCATAGCTTTATCACCATATGCAGTTTTTACCTCATTATAAACCTCAACCGGAGTTTTTCCCTTCCAAACGAGATAACGGATGACGCCGCGTATTTCACACTTGGCGGGAGATTGGATTGACATTTTTCACGAAACGTATTGTCGCGTCGACAGTTCTCAACGTACTGACCTCGAACCGGTCTCGTTGCGGAGGGGAGGAATCAGGCTACACGAGAGTGTAGCCAACATGTCGAAAACAAAATCCCTTCCAGCCGTGAGAGCCTCAGTACACTTACTTACTGGACATGCCTCGTATAATCCTTTCAATCTAGAGGCTAACCATCTTTGTTCGTTATGTAATTTAAAACAGAAGATGTAATACATTTCGTTGGGATTTGTCCGATACTAGCTCCCTACAGGCTCCAATATTTCGATAAAAGAGTATTATCATTTGATGAAATTTGTAATATTTTAAATGGGTTAGATAATTGGAACAAGCTATGTAAATATTTAAAGGTAGCCTTGCAGTATAGAGGAATACTAATTAAAGAATTCAATTATTAATTGTACTTTATTCTTTGGTTCAAGATTTTTTATTGTATGTATTTTTGTAAGTAAAAAGTGGCAACTCGGCAGACGGTTTTCTAACCATTGCTTGAAGAGTTATGTTTATTTTAATTTTGTTTTTATGTTTTTGATACATTGTAAATATTTATGTATAGTAGTTTCTAAATAAAACTATTATTATTATTATTATAAATTTTTTAAGTATCTGAATGGACTGAATTGGGCAACGTTATATAATTAACGTTGTCAATGCCGAGAAATATAGGAGCTCACTAATTTAACAGTTTTTTTTATTTTTTATTTAAGGCGCGTCAACATTTATGGTCATTGGCGCCCGGAGAGTTTGTAGTGCGCTGCCAGTTTCCGGACAGTGGTCTCTCGTTACAGAAAACACTGTCCATTACCGGACAGTGAGCTGCAGAGGCTCATAGGAAGAAAAGTTCTAAGGTTAAGGACTCCCGGATCCTTTGCGTGGGACCCCAGTACGCTAACCACTTAGCTATTCCCTTCCCTTAATTTAACAGTTTAATATTAGACAATATTGAATATACAAAAACAATAATCAGCGTAATATTTTAACAATAGTTAATTATCTTATAAATATTTATTATTTAAATTATTAATTTACCTACACAATAGATTGTACGATTATTAGTATTATTTTTCATTCCCTCTTTTGTACATACAAATTATTTATAATTCTCACCGTTGTAATTTTATCTAATTTTTTTTTCTCTCTTATAGACAACACAACTCAGCAGTTAAGTCTATTGTCCAGGTTTTATGGAAAACATTGTAATAAGAAAATTCTCTACATATAGATTTCAATAAAACACTTTATAATTATGTTTATATTTATCTCATTATTGCTTTCAGAAAGGCTCGAATATGCGGTTTCAATCTTACGTAACACATACTCTAATTTGGAATTTTAATTACTCATACTTCATGGTATAATATTAATTACTTGTAAATGGTACAATACATTTCCTTGAAGTGACTCGAGAGGAAACTTAAAATTTCTTCAACCTTCCCAGAACACTATAAATATCTTGCGAGTTATTGAATATGTAGCTATGTCTTCAATGCTGGATAACATCTGGTATTTTAACCGTCGTAGCGTGAATACGTCTCATATACCTGACCGGTTACGGATTTTCACCCATCGTTAGAGCAAATTTATTTATTTCATGTAGAGAGTTTACATCAACGTATTGTTTCTGTGATTACATACACACTATATAACAGAAACAACAAGTTGATGTAAATTCTCTACAAGAATTTGAATAAATTTGCTCTGACAATGGATGAAAATCCGAAACCGGTCAGTTATACGAAAAGTACTCATGTTACGACGGATAAAATACCAAATCTTTTGGAGTTACCTTGGAAAAAAAATCGCAAAAAATTAAAAGGATTCCGTGATACGATAACGATGATACACAATCCGAATGTCATGTTTGAGCTTCTTGCGATTTCCTCATTTCTGAGTTAATTTGTTCGAATAGGTTCTCACACGTTGGTCTAGTGGCTAACGCACTCGCCTTTCGTGCGAGAGTTTCGATTCCCTTGAGGACAAATTCGGTGATGACCTAGCATCGTGATAAAAAGTGGGAAGCTACACTTGTAGCGCCCTAGGTAGCGAAGGCGGGAACTAAACGACGTGGGAACTGCGGCGTGCTTACCACACGCCCCCTATTCTAATCGCCGTCTGGCAAGCCTTGGCCCTTCATGGGCTGTTGCGCCCTAGGGTTTTTTTCTTCAAATATACATACACATATACTGAACTTTCTTTTCCTAAATTCTGGGCCTGAGAACATATATTTCCGGCTAGAAAATTTGACCTAATTCTAATATTTTTCCTCTTGCCACAATAAGAGAAAGTAAAAAGAGTATAATGAGATGTTTGTAGGCAATGGCCAGAGAAGTTTTTTTGCTCTTTGTTCTCAACGTTTCGGGTACCATTGGAGCCCTTCTTCAAGAGCTCTTTAGGGTAGGAGAAGAGTGAACGTTGAGAACGTTGAGACTGAAAAAAAATGTTGAATGAAAATAATGACTGATTTTTTTTTCACTCTCAACTTCACAACGTTCACTCCTCTCCTACCCTAAAGAGCTCCTACCCTAAAGGGCACCAATGGAATCCAAAACGTACAGCAACAAAGATTCTTTTTCTTTAAAAACTCCTCCGAGCCATTGCCGTACAAATATCTCATTGTAAATTTAAGGGCTGACATTTGAATATTGTTTTAAAAAGAGTGTAGTTATACATTTTTTACGGGCGGGTTTTTCCGCTGTTAAGTGTCCCAGCGGAGGCGGTTAGCAAGTACCAAGATAATATCAAATATACCAAAATAATACAAGATCAAAATTGAGAATTAAATGTTTATAAAACATTCAGATACAAGACTTATAGAAATTTCCTTTGGAAAATATGAGAATGTTTTAAAAATAAATCTTATAACAAATTTTAGAATATTTTAAAATCCCCTTTTTTATCACTTGCATATCCGTTGTGTAAGTGGTGGTGGAGTTCATTTTGTAAAAAATTAACCAGTAATTTCTAAGCCTCAATTTTAAGCTCAACTAAAAGCTAAACTTTATCAAGTTTGTTATATAAGTGTTAATTAGAAGAACTTCTTTTATAAAGAAGAAGTGAAAGAAGGAGATGGAACAACTTTTTACCATCAGTCTTATATTTCAGAAGGAAACTTCTTTTACATTCACAGCAAAGGGGCTGTGTGATGCTAAACATAAATCAAAGTTGATATCCACTTTAATGACATCATTATCACTACTTTCTCTTTGTTAGTAAAAATATCATTCGTACACCAAGATTACTTTGATAAACAGAAGATATATTTGAATAAGCAAATATATTCATCTTTAAATAAATCCTATTACTTTAAAACTAACTGAAGAGCTTAATATTTATACTTGACAGAAATCAGAATCATATCTTTAAATATAAAAGTACCTAAGTCGACATTTGAAGACCATTGTTTTATATGGCAAAATTAAGACAAAAAAAAAACAAACGAACGAATTAGTAACACCACTTTCTGTTAATGCGTATTTTTAATTAATTAACGAATTTTTTTGAACATGAAGTTTTTATTCATAGTTTGATTGGAAGAGCAAGTAAGATGAAATTCGAAATGCCACACAACCCAAGGTTACGCGTAGGACTGGCATGTTAGCTTTAAAATTTCCGGCAAGCTGTCAGTTTGGTAAAAAAATGATCCTATCTGAAAAGGTGGCAAGAGTTCTGGTGCAAAATGGTCTGTCATGGGAATTCCCGGTAGCAGCTAGTTTACGATAGGGAAACCCCTATTGCATGTATTATTTATTTTTACTACTTGAAAATGGCCGCAAGGAAAATAATGATCAACTCGAAAAGAATTACTTATCGCCGTTTAGTCAATGTGGTACTGATATCAACAAACGCAGCAGCACTTAAGTCAGCCTACATGGAATTAGAAGAGGGAGCAGCAGATTTTGGGCTATGAGTAAATTACAGCAACACAAAATTCATGATAGTTTCCGTAGAAGACTAAGGGGATTTGGTGATACAATTAGAGAAGTATCGCTTCGAAGCGTGATTAAGTTCAAGTATCAATACAAATATATAGATTAAGATTTGTAGATACTCTTTAATTAATATGAGGTCGGATACGACCTAAAAATGTTGGTTAGAAAGCTGTATTGCGGCTGGCAAAGGTATTAGCAGCTTTACGCTCGACTCTCCGAAACAGAGATTTATCTAACGCTTATCCAAATTTACCATTTATAAGACAGTGATTCGACCCGTAGTCACATATGGCTTGGAAACGTGAACCATGACTACTGCGGAGGAAATGAGGTTGATCAACAGTTTCCAGGAAAATTCTCTGAAAGGAAAATACTCAGGAAGATTTTTGGGCCGTAATGAAAAATGTCATATAAGGTCGTTTGGGCGTGCAATTGCAAGGTTGGTTCTGTTGTGCTCGTTGGGTTCGCGGAATGAATGTTGGTCTGATTGTAACTTATTGCTTGTATGGAGTATGGAGTATTATTATATGGGGGTTATGGTTGGGTGGTAGAGATGTGTATGTTTGACAGGGATGCGAATTACTAAGTGCAATTGGTACGTTTTACGGTTCTGTGCATAGCTTTTGCTTTTAGTGTAGTTTCTAGTGCTGTACACCTCCAGAAATATATCGAGTACTGGGAAGAAATGGTGTGGGTTCCTTTTATTCATCTGCCAGTGAATAAGAGATGACTGTGGTAGTTCACTGTCTAGCGTACTTTACAGGTGGTTATGAGCGCGAGCTTGTGTACCGCCCAAAAGTTGGGAATAAATAAAGAAATATAAAAAAGAAAAAAAACACAGGATTAGGAAGAATTCTGAACTGTAAGATCTGTGTAGAGATGGATTTGGTTAGAGTTGTGAAGTTTGGAAGATTACTTTGGCTACATTGGATGTATGGAAGCTGAGGCCCCAAAAAAGATATACGAAGGACATGAGGTTGGTGGAATAGTGCGATTGCAATATCTAGAGGAGGATTTACTGAAATCCTGGGTAACAGGCAATGGCGGAGGAAAATTGGCGATCTTGTTTTGGTCTTGGAGATCTTGTTGAAGGAGCCCAATGTCTTTCATAGACCGTATAGATGTGAAGTGAGTGAGTGGGGCGGTAAGAGTTGCTGACATACTGACAGAGTCACTTTCAAGCAGACAATAATGTAACTCACAATAATGTAAAGATAATATGATGATGGTTGTTGGTGATAGTGAAATCAGAAACACGAACTGATACAATTTATCTTTTACCGATTTACTGAGTCAGGAGAGAAGAATATATGGGGGTTAGAGTGACCGAGCAAAGAGTGTTGAATGTGGTGGAATCGCGTTACGTTGGCCATATTGTGAGTCATGAATATAAAGCTCTTAGATGGTGGACCTTTTATTCAACTTCACTCCTTCTGCTATAGGCGGGAGATTTGCTGTCGAAATTGAACCTCATTCACCAGTTACCTTGTACTGGGCGTAATGGAGGGCTTAATGCGTAGTTCATGTGCGCTTAAAGGCACGTCAAAGGTGGTGCCTTGATGCGGCTGCTAGCGAATCTAGCTTTTGTGTGGCAAATATGATGGTGATTTGTTACATTACAACATTTTTGGAATTGTCATTAATATTTCCAAGAAGTTTTTACTTTTAGCTTTGCTGAAATTTTTTTCTGACATGACTACTACTGAGCAATTGAAAATCATAAGCAAACGCTCTTAGTTCTAGATAAAAAAAGGTGTTGTCCTTTATTTAAGTTGTTTTAATTTTACTAAATGATCAGGGATTCGCATTCTTTTAGATATCACTTAAAATTTAAGAGTTTTTTCCTTTCATGTACGACATGATGGCATCCATTCTTATAAGTTTAATGATATAATTTAATAACTAAATTTATGTGAGAAATGTCACAACACCCATTACGCTAAACATATAATCTACTTCTAAAGCAGTAAAAACTTACCGCTGGAGCACTTTGATTGTTATTTAATGATGTTCAAGATGAGATTACTTAGTTCCTTTATCATTTTCACTATAGCCTTTATGGTTTTATATTGAATTATTATTTTATATAATAAATAAAGAGAAGAAGAAGAAGAAGAACGAACAAGAAGGAAGTAGGTGGAAATAGGCCCATGTTTAAAGGTGAATGAGCTCACATATTAGAGATAATGCTTTACTGGAGAAGGATTTTTAGATGTAGGTGGATATGGTAGCGAGTAGAGAAGCAAGCAGGTTATATGTTTAGAAGTAATGGGGTTAGCTGGTGTTGCAGTTTTTACTGGATGAGCAAGTAACATCATGAATACCAAATATCTAAACACTACCAGCTCAACAGCTTGTCTCTTACCAAACATGTTCGCTTAGTATGCTTACATGTTATTTATTTATTTATTTATTTATTATATACATATTTTTTTGCTTAAATCGATCTAGTATTTATTTAAATATTTTGTAGTTAATTATGATAAACTTTACAGATTTATTTTTGATTATAGGCCTTTAGAGATAACTTTTATTTGAATATTATTACATTTTATGGAAATCACCCAAATTGTCAGCACTTTGAATGTTAAGCCTAAATCAATGTTTCAAATAGTAGTGATTGGCATAAATTTAGAATCGCAATTTTAAAGAAATTCATTCGAGCCAATTACGAGAAAATTACAGAAAAACTTAGAATTACTTTTTTTTAAAGTCATACTTGTGAATAACCTATTTTTTCGGAGGATCAAATTTGAAATTTTAGTAGCAAATTTAATGGATCTTAATGTTGTATGATGTGGCAATATAGAGCAAATCTTAACGCTGCAGCTCGCTCCAGTTGATTTAAAATAAATTCCCAAAAGTTATTACAAATAAAATAAAAAAAAAACTATAATACGTGAAGCTTAAAGAAAATCATAGGAACTGATTTCGAGAAAATCACATTCTCCATTGATGACCGAAACTTATGGATGTGAGTACAACTCGTATAATCAAGTTTAAATTTGGCTTAATTTTTGTAAAGCTATTCTGGGTATCCGGAAACACGGGTATAGAGAGTGAAATGTTATTGGAGTGATGTGTTGTAGTGTGTAGTGGTAGCTTGTAGTGGCTTGAGCGGTTTCGTAAAAGGGACTTGTGAGTATATATGTTTAAGAGAGAAGTATCAGAAATAAGAAAGTAGTCACCACTGCTAACAATAAACATATTCTATTAAAATAATAACTACAAGTTATTTGCAAAGGAATTATTAAATTATTA
>JAAEAF010009235.1:0-32932 GCA_011037195.1 Triatoma infestans
AAAAGCTATCAAGGAAAAAAGTATATTGTAAATAAACTCGCCTGCGTTGCCTAACAAATACAAAATTAACTTTTAAACCAATAAACTTTTAAATTTTTTTAAGAAGTAGAACTCATTTTTATTACAAAATGTTTATATTTATCTATATATTATATTCAATAAATGTAACTGTTTTGTATTTTGTTTGCTTTAGAATGTTCATCAAGTGAAGTAGAAAATCTATTTATCCAAAAAATTCGACAATGTTGTGTATTGTTCGACTTTGTTTCGGACCCATTGTCAGATTTAAAATGGAAAGAGGTAAAAAGAACTGCTCTAAACGAGATGGTAGAATTTGTAACTTCTCAACATCATGTTATCACGGAAAACATTTATCCAGAAGCAGTGAATATGGTGAGATTTTAGTTTTTTCTTTTTAAATTTCTAAAAAAAAAATATTTATTTATAATATTGATATTTACCAATCGCCATGTGTAATGGACCTTTTTTTTAAACAAAATTAAATTAAACTTTTTTTTTACAATCAAATTAAGCAATTTTTTTTTTAATCTGCTTAAATATTTTTGCGTTCAACCATATATAGAAAAGTTGCAATATAATTGAAAAGTGTTATCATTGTTCCCTTTTGAGGAACAAATTATAGTGATATTTGATTAATACAATACGTCAGTCACGTTTACTTCATTGCATGCGACCCATATAATATGCCCTATATTGAAATCTGTGTATGGTGCGTAGGTTGATTTTAGATAGGTTCATCTGAAGTGCATTTAGCTGTACATAATAAATTACTAGTTTTAAAAGAATTACGTTTTATTGGGGAATCCTGATTCCCTCCCTATAGAGGGAATCATAAAATGACAGCTCTCCAAACCACTCAAGAATCTGTTTTCAACATTGGAAATGTTTTTTATTCCCAGCACATATTCGGAGAAAAACCGAACGCGTAAGCGACATTACAAAAACCATCACATCATAGGTGATAAAGTGAAAAAGGGTGGTGGGTGGGCGAAAGGTTTATGGTGAGGTTGAAAAAGGGGGTGGGGAGTGAATGATACCTATAAAAGGAGTGTTTTTGATTAGAGAGCATAGTTTTAATTACCATCTATAGTAATAAGGTATAGGAGCTGTCTCTAATACTGGTGAGAGAAAATGAAAAAATATATAAGCAGTATAAGAACTCCGGATAACCTATAGATTTTAATTGATAAACAAATTTGACTTTTTGTTGTTTACAACAGCCATAAACAACAATAAAACATTTTCAATATTCGAATTTTTCGTAAAAAATCAGTAACAGTTTTTTCTGGAAAAATGAATCCAGCAAAAGTGGTAAGTGTATAACATGTGAAATTATGTATAACATGTATAGGTTTAATTAATATTATATATTTTTTTTTTATACAGGCTTCACTAAATTGTAGTTTATAATTTTATATTTTTGCATTCAAGTTAGTTTGATTAAACTAATATAATAATCTAAAGATATCAACCTATGTAATATAATAAGGATAGTATTTAAAATAAAATTGTTTTGGGTATTAAAACTTATTTCAGCTTGTAATAGCCGTTATTAATTTAGCGGTGGTGCAACCTAAATTAACAAATTATTTTCCTTATTTTAATTGTTGTAATGTTTTAATATAATGTATATTTTCATATAACAGATAAAAAGGTGAAATCTCTTGAAAATGATGCAATGAAGCATCGCAACTTGTAAAAAAAAAAAAAAAATTCTTAAGAGTGAAAAATTGGTATACTTAATCATTCACACGCCTAATTTGAATGCAAAAAAGAAAATTATAAACTATTAATTGGGTATGTTTAAGCATATTTAATTCTTCTCTGAATTATATAGGGAGGGAATAATTCTGTGATCACAACACTCTTCTGAACCCCCAAATTTCAGTTTTCTTAGTGAAATTCAAATAGATATGAACAACCTATATGTAAAGTTGAGTAAAGAAAATCGTTAGAGCTAATAAATTACGAAAAACTAAAAAAAAAAAATTCATAGAGCCCCTCTTCGAGCCTGGTGATTTTGCGTTTTTGAGAAATTTCGTTTTCTCACACATTTCAGAACTTTAAATGAAACATTTTTTATTTTATTGAAAACAGATATTTTTCTTTTCAGATAGTTACCTCTTTATTTTAGATTTTGAAAATTTTGTTGTTTGTTTAATAGTTCGCCACAAACTTGTTTCGTACTCTACCACCATCAAGTAATCCAAATGGTGCTGAATTTGATCCTGAAGAAGATGAGCCTACCTTAGAAGCAGCTTGGCCTCATTTACAACTTGTATATGAATTCTTTTTAAGGTATTTTTTTTTATTTATCTATTCTAAAATTTAGTTTCTATCTAATACATAATTTACGCACTAAAATATATTCACATCATAATTTACTTTTATTTCTTTTTATAGATTTTTGGAATCACCTGATTTTTCACCTAACCTAGCTAAAAAATATATTGATCAAAAATTTGTTATGCAGGTATGTCTAATCTAATAGATATTATTGTTTATATAAGGTATTTGACTATAATCTGTGAAACTAAAGGTTTACTGCGCGTTAACTAAAAAAAATAGTTCCTATAAACTATGATCCGATTGCTTTTTAAAACAAATTTGTAACTATGATTACTTTATTATAGATGTTATTTAGTTTTAGAAATTATTCAGTGTCTTAATTAATTTTTTTTTTTAAAGTTTCTTGCTTATTATACGGATCTTCATCTTCGTCTCATATCGCTTTAAATAAAACTGACAGTCGTGAGCCTTTTAGTAAAGAGAGATACCCAGGGGAACCTATTCATTATTTACTCTCACCATCTATTAATTTTTTTAATATGTTATTGAACTTATGCGCTGGACTAGTTATTGATTAATAACTAGCCCAGCAATTTAATCATAAATTTATTTGATTAATATTCCATCCTAGTTGACTTTAATTTTTCTAGCTCGCGGAATTTTCCGTGCCATATTTGGAAACGGAATTAATCTCTCAACGTCATGAATATGTGAAATGCTAGGTCTACTATTGTGCTTTTTTTTTTGTAAAAATGATTTTTTTTAATAAATTGTAAAATATTGTTATGCTCGCTCTACTCCATAACCTTAATAAAGATTCCTATATTTATAGCCAAGCGCTTTATTTAATTTATTGTAACCGAACAGATTGGCACTGGCTCTCCTAGCTTAACTTGTCTTCTCTCCTGTAACCCTGATAAGAAGCCAAATTATTAAATTTTCATTGCCCGGCTAGCTCAGTCGATAGGGCATGAGAATCTTAATCTCAGGGCGCGGGTTCGAGCCCGATGTTTGGCGCAACAATTTATAACTTTACACAAGGAGGGCTATGACAGTCGAGGCATCCTGGGTTGCGCCACCTGGATCGGGCCACTTGATTCGCGACCTGGGAAGCGCCACCCAAGGCTCTCCAAGGCCAGTTGAATAATGGAAGTCGAAGAGTTAGCAGCTGTAGCCTACCTTCACCTACGTAACCGGAAAAAATTAAAAATAGACGGTTTTGGGTTCAGCCCTTAATAAGAGATATAAAGGAAACTAGTTTCTTTTATTCATTGTACTGATGCACTTCTTTTCCAATAAATAAATTTACAATTTCTTCCCAAGCGTTCTTCTTCATATCCCTGTTGGAGTACTCACTGTACTCAACGTCCCATATAACAGGGCGCTGTTGGATTTCAATTATAAAGGCTTCCACATCAAGCATTTCCATCGCTGTGTCCGCTTCTTACGACTACGTGTGACAGACTGATTAGGCATCCACAGCGCACTATGTGGCGCCACCGCTGGGTCGCGGGTTGAATCGCCGATGGTCGACCGGGTCACGCCACCTGTACAGTGGCGCCATCCAGTGTGAACGCCCAATTGTAAACGATCTTGATGATTGGGTCGCCTCATCTGTCATAGCCCTTATGGCAATAAGCCTTTGGATATATAAGGTATTTTAATTTCATTATGCGCTGGGCTAGTTCAGTCTCCCCAATTTTTATAGTAAAAGTTCAATTTAATATCAAATGAAAGTAAACTTCTTACTCTAGAATGCCTATAGCTTATATCTTGCTCCAAGCTAGCATAGGTGAGAAGGGCACGTCCAGATATCAAGCAGCCAAATTCTGTTTACAAGAAAATACAATTAACTATATGCAATATTTACAAGAGAAAATAAAACAAATTATGTCAGATAAATAAGACCAGAATACATGCATAAGAAGAGAAAATCTAAAATACATCCTATAATCACAAAATATATATAGGAAAAAAAAGGTTGCAAGTTGATAAATAAAAGGAAATATACTGTAAAGATAATGCACATAATAATTAAGGAGAGAAGGTAATAATAGTTTTGGTCAGGTTACGCTAGTAGCGCCAATAATAGCAGCTCTGGCAACCTTATGGGTTACAATATAATAATATACATATATTTATATATTTCATATATACATATTTCATAGATATGTACGATTGACGTTTCTTTGTTTTTTTGACGTCAGTTGTTGGAACTGTTCGATTCCGAAGATCCAAGAGAACGAGATTTTCTGAAGACAACTCTTCATCGGATTTATGGAAAATGTTTGGGTCTTCGAGCATATATTAGAAAACAAATTAACAATATATTTTATAGGTAAATATTAGGAATAGTTGAATATTGTTGATAATCTTTAAAATATAATACGTTTTATAAGCTTCATTTAGACTTAGCGACGATCTGGTTATTAAATATTACTTATAAATCTTTGCGATTTAGTGAAGCAGATTTTTTGGAATCTTTGGCTATATGGAACAGAAATTAGCTACGTCTTATGATTGATACAGGCTCTTTTAGCACATTATTAATATAATTAATTAATTTTAATAGCAATGAAATAATCTAAAAAAAATTAAAACAAAAATTTTCTTAAGGAAATGAGTATTATTTCTATGATTTAGAAAAAATAAGCAGGCACATTGAAAGTATCCTGAAACATAAAAAAAGCTGAAATATTAAGGATTAAAAAAATTGTCGATTATTAAAGGTCTAAATTTTCTAATTAATGGGACTATCAGTTAGAAAGATATGAGGAAATGATTAAATGATTAGTTATGAATTCTATCATAATAGTGCTTCAATGTTTCTGCCCTGTTTCATTGCACTTGTTAGGAAGTTCAAACTTGATGTTCCATTTTTGGATCCGATTCAAAGGTTTTGGTCCATAATCCGTTAACCGGAATTGCAACTTTAGACAATATTTGTTTTTTAGTTTGTTGTCATTTTTTTTTTGTTTTATAACGGCTTCATTGATTTTCTTTAACCTTCGCAACAAATAACGCTTTATCACTTTTATTTGAACCTTGGTTCCAGGAAAAGTTAATTTTTGGGGGTTCTGGTTGTGCGATCTTTTCAGGCTTCCTTATAAAGTGCTATTTTTTCAAAATACATACAGTATTGGTTTTGCTAACGATAAAATATAGGAAAATTAAATTTGTAATATCAAATAAAGAAATGAAAAAAATATCACATTTCAAAAGAATTGGCGAATTTTCATAATGGGTTTTTTCTGCATACTCAGTTATGACAAACAACTTAAACTCAGACTCTTTTGCACTCACCGCGCTCGTAGTCTCTTAAGTCTTTCCGCTGTACAAAAACAAAAAAAAACATAATCTTAGCATATATTTTAAATCAATACAAAAAAAAAGATTCCTTTAACAACTTAGGTTTTTTAAAAATTATTTTTACTTACAGACCATGTGCGCAAAAACATTATTCCTCAAAAAATACGTATAATTTCTGCCAGCTTACCACAGTATATTATTTTTTATACACTTTGTTTAAATTTCGAGAGAAAAAAAAAAATTTGATTGGTTGATTTGAAAGACGTTCTGTAAATTATATTGCCCCATGGTTTCAGATTTAAATATCAAGAAGAAGTGGACATACTTATAAAAGATACATCCTTTCAGAAATCTTTCTCTATTTACAACTTCTATCTGGAAAGAATTTTGGAGAGAGAAATGAGGTTTTACTCTGCTGTATATGATTGTTGTTATATTTTTGACTATTTTCATTTTTTTATTATTATTTTTTTACTTCATTTATATTTTCTTAAATTTTAACCGATATTCCATATGTGTCCTATTGTAATCCCTTGTTGGAAGGGTTATTGATTCCTAATAATTTCGAATCCATATCACCAGATTTTATTTAGCTTTTAGGATTGCTGTGTCCTTAGTTTTATAGTTTTATTTCAGTTGCATGCATAGTCCATTCCTCAGAATTTTAAAAAAAAACTATTCCGGTATGAAACACTCCCATGAATTCTCTGATAATTGTTAATACAATTACAAAATGGACAAATTTCAAACTTGGAATTTTTACATAAAGTTGCTCTAATTATGGATAATTTCTCTGCTGATAGGCACATCTTAGATAGATGGATAGATTAGATAGATAAACGAGTTTATTATCCATTTATAAATTTCAAAAATACTTTAAATATGTGGGCATAAAATAAAATAATATGATACCAATTTCTTTTTATTTTTTTAAACATATAAATAGAAAAAAAAATAAAGAAATCAATCACTAATCAAATAATCAGAGACATTTTCCGTGATAGCCTGCTTCTTTTTGTGGTCGTCGACTGCTCGAAGAGCTGTTTCTCCTAAAGAGTGTATCAACTGTATTTGCTCTGTGCAAGTCTATGTTATTACACTGTATGTCAAAAACATCCTGATGTGATGGGCGAACACCCGAAACCGGTCGATGACCACAAAAAGAAGCAGGCTATCACGGAAAATGTCTCTGATGCTTTCCAGCTCTGCAGAATCAACCACAACAAATAATCAAATAAACTGTCTAAATTAACTAAATAAAGTAATAAAGTCAGAGGTAGGGAAACAAAATATATACTAATAATTAATTTTCCTCGATAATTACATGTTTCAATAATATATCTATAATGTAGCAGTTTTTGCCATTAATGAATTAATATATTTTATTAGAAACCAACGCAGTCCAAATTATTTTAAAATTTGGCAGTAAGAGATAAATTGAAAACAGTCTTTTTTAACATTCATATTGCATAAATATTATTGCACTTTCATTTGGTTACCAAGATTTATAATTTAAATTAAATAATTGTTCAATAGCTATAAAAATTAACTAAGTGAAAATTTTCTTAATTAAATAAATAATGGGTTTGGCCTAAATTAAAATTTAATTCTATATACTGCCAATCTCTGTACAAAAAAAAAAAAGTTGTTGGCTGGGGCCAAAGAAGAAACTTATTATCTTTAAAAGTTTATTCGACGTTTCGGTCACCTTTAGTCGGCTGAAGTGCTTTTTTCAGGAACTGTTAAGGAAGAATAGAGAGTTGAATGTTAACATTGAGATATGAATGTTGAAAATGTCGAAACATCGAATAAATTTTTATGGATAGAAAGTTTTTTCTTTGGCCCCAGCCAACAAATATTTGCTTGTTATTCTTTTCTATAATTTTATTTAGAATGTGGTCTTTAGTCCAGAAGACAGCACGTAAATCAAATTCGAATCTTTTGAAGTCAAACATCATAAATTACCCAGAAACCCTATAAAACAATTTTTCCAGAAAATGTTTCAAATAAAAGTGATAGGTTTATGTTCGTAGCAGGTAGCATTCATATTACGAGGGCTATTTTATTTTCAACCTCAGATAGGACATAAAATAATGATAAGTGTGAATCACTAATTCGTTTTATTACCAGGAGTCAAGTACAATCTAAGTTACTTTTCCACGTAGCCACCGTGAAGATTGAGACATTTTTCATACTTGTGTCCAAGTTTTTCAATACCCTCTTCATAGAAGGTTGCCACAAGCGTATTGAGATAGGTCTGCAGGGCGTCTTAAACCTTTTCCTTGGTGTGGAAGCGCTGCTCTTTCAAAGCTTTCTTCAGCTGTCGAAAAAGGTGGAAAGTCACTCGGCGCTAGATCTGGACTGTACGCCGGGTGATCGACCACTTCTCGGTGAAATTAAGCAAGAAGCCGTAGTAGTGTGTGGTCTTGCATTGTCATGAATCAAAACAATTCCAGCTAGCATGCCTCTTCTTTTGTCCTGAATGGCTCTCTTCTGGAGGCTGCGTAATGTCCGACAATACACGTTTGCAGTGTTCGTAGTTCCCAGCCCCATAAATTCTACGAGCACACACCTTTCTGATCCCAGAAAACGGTAGCCATGGTCTTTCTGTCGCTGAATATTTATTTAATCTTTTTGGGCTGGTTCGGGGAGAGTGTGTGAATTTATTGTTTGGATTGTGCTTTTGATTCTGAATTGTCATAAAGAACCCACGTTTCACATCCCCATGTCACAAATGATTTCAAAAATCCTTCCCCCCTATCAGCGTTAACGTGTGAGAAAGGTTAAGGCTGCTGCTATACGCTTTGCTATAAAATTTTAGGCTCCTACTTTTGAATATTATATAAGTGTTAGGAATCTATTAATACTATTTATTTATCGAACCATTTTAGACTTCAAAATTTGCCTCTCTCTGCAAAAACCCTGAAATGAATTTTTTCGGAAAATGTTTCAAATAAAAGTGATAAACCTACCTGGAAGTTATTTACATACAGATTTAAAAGAAAATTATTGGAACCTTTTTCAAGAAAATAACAAAAAAAATGGAAAAATCTCTATTAAAATTATACTTTCGGTTGGTTGATTTTGACTAATATAGGGGGGAGGGTCATCTTAATGTAAGGATCCATGGCGGCACTTAAACTATATTTAAACTAGATATCAAGTTTGAACTGTGAAAATGTTAATCTCCGCCTGGAAAATCATGTGATACTTTGCTAGGCTGGCCGAGAGTCTGCCCTTTGATCGTAGCTCAGCTCATACATGCTAGTCCCTAAAAAGGTGATTCTAAAAGTTGGTTTCGTTAAGCCTATTCTTAAAAATGATGATAAGACAGAAGTTCGCAAGTATAGCTCTGTTTATATTCATTCAGCTATTGCGAAACCCTCCTCAGTTCTGCAACCATCAAATAATAGGACATTAATAATTAAGAACTTAATACAAAAAGTTTAAAAAAACAATCGTTGATGCTATTTCGAGTAAACAAACCCGAAAAACAATGCAATTTACTTGGTTATAACTGGCAAATTTTCTTCAATCTTGGAGTTTTTGTTGTATGTTTAGTTGTCATTAATGTAAGGATCCTTATAGGTTGGTAGGACCTAACCTATAATCAAATCACACTTTTGAAAGAAGCGTAACCTTCTAGCTCCGCTAGAACTTCTTAAAAATGAATTTTCTCGGAAAAAAAATTAAATAAAAGAGATAGCTCCATACAATGTAGTAATAGTATTCCATATAGGCACCCAAAAATCAAACTGTGTAGTGCATGACAGAAACTTTAAACTTGAAGTCAACTCTCATCACAAACTTGATAGCTATATTCTGACAATGGAGTGAATCCGAAAACAGTCAGAACCAATAAAATGAAATATGCTGCGACTGACAAAATCGTAGATAAAAAGCACGAAAATTGTATTTGTTTTATTTCTTGGGGGGGGGGGGGATCTGTAATTGGTTTCAAATCATGTTTTTATTTAATCACTTAGTGTGTTAGTGAAATAATTGTTTAATTCTGAAAAATTCTAAAATTAAATTAAAAGTATTTTAGAACCATGTTCTACGATTTTAATGCAGGGCTCAATGAAGATCACTGTACATACAGTATTTGCAACAGGCCTTTTGGTAATGAAGCTCCTCCATCTCGCGCGACTTATTTAGATGGTTTGCTGAATTTAAAAGAGATCCGATTTCTTTATTGGACGACAATGGAAAATCTAAAACAGCTGCTACTTCTAAAAATATTGCTGCTAAGAACTCATAGAGGCTGATCAAGATGTGACATGCAAGAAATGACCAAGAGATCATTTAGAATTGCAAGCTGATACGATTCACACATTTTACACCAACATATTAAAGATGAAGGAAGGTTACTTGGATGCGTGGATTCAGCGAATGTTACCGACATTTCAAAGGTCCGAACGCGTGCGATTTAGTAAAAAAAAGTAAATAAATTCAAAATTTGAAATGATGGTGGACGCTATATCATTTCTTAAGTTATAACCTACTTTCCGTTTTATGGCGCATAGGCGCAGGGGTCACGAAGTACACCAAACGAATTATTTCCAAAAAAAAAAAACGCTTGTATGGAAAAAAGTAATGTATGCAGTTTTCTTCAGAAATATTGGACTAGTGAAGGTAAAAGGGCAGAAGACTGTGTAGGGCAACAAATCAAATGCCTACCTCGAATACCCGGCACTATGATCATCAGAGTTTACCATAGCAGTGCCAGAAAACTGTCGAGTTTATGACTGCCATTGGCGTCAGCATTATTGAACTTCTCCCCCTTATTCTCCGGAAGGAGCCACTAGCATTGACTTATGGCTGTATGAGTCCATTAGTTTGTCCAGCCTGTCGTGATGTGTATGGTCATTATCGTTCTGCTGTAAAACCCTTGAATAATGTGACCGGGAGATTATGCTGGGCTAAGACTCGTAGTTTACAGTAAAGGTCAAAGCAGATACTTTCCATTAAAAACAAATTTTATTGAATAATCTTTATATTTCAAAAAATTAGATTTTTTTCAAGTTTTCCTTACGCAGAACAAGGCATGGCAATAATCTAACCATTGGTCCTTCACTCTGTGGATATAATAAGATATAATGTAAGAGTTAATCCATGACATCCTTCTCTTCGGCGATGATTCACGGTTTGTTATATACAAATGACAGCTGACAGGTTACCAAGCCCAACAGCAAGAAAACAAATGCTTTGACATAAATCCTGCCGGTTTCCCATAATTTTCCGGCTACATTAATAATGGTTGTCCTTTCTGAACCTTTTTTTTCTTTCTAATGTTGCATCACCACATAACTGATTATTCAAACAGATGCCGCAATAAATTCATTAAGAATATTTTTGATCATCAGCCAAGGTGTGGCTTATAGCTAATTTCTAATAGTAACAGAGATTTTTATAAGGAAAGGATTAGTTCAGTGGTAGCGTGCTGGACTCACGCGGAGATATCGAGTTCGGTTACAGTGCTACTTTTAGATTTTTTTCTCTCCTTAGGAACCTCTAGAACTCACTGTATAATGGACAGTGTTGCCCAGTAGCGAGAGAACACTGCCCGGAGCTCGACCTGCACTGAGAAGTTTCCGAGCAGAAATGACCATAGATGTTGATGAGCCAAAAAAAAAACAAAAAAAAAACACGGTTCGAGAGTGTTAGCGTCAGAAGGAAACTTTTTTTGGGTTGGGCACTCTTTGTTATTGTTTTTAAATTAAACTTTAAAATATTTTGTAAAAATTGATATTTTCCTCCCCTGAACATATGTTGCATGCCATATTGTTCCTAAGTTTTTCACTCTTTCCATTCCAGTCCATTCTCATTTTTTTTTTGTTCTCATGAAAAGACGATTAAGCAATAGAATTCCATATTTCTTTTCATTATATATATAGTTCAGTGTGCAAATTTCCAAAGTGCCAATTTTTCACAGTTTTGTTTTAAATGTAATGTTATTACTGCAGTTTTACTCTTGAAATATAAATTAAGTTATAAATACCGAAACATTACTTAAGGAATAATTTATCCATTTTTTTTTAAATTTTATTTTAATTTATTTATTATTTATTTAGATTCTTATACGGGCAAGTATAATGGAGTGTATAAAAAAAATAAAATGACCATTTTTCAATAAAAAATAAATTTTTTATTATCTTTTATGAATTTTTTATTAATGTTCAAAATAATAGCCCATTGTGAGTAAATGACGAAAGCCATCCTTCTGCCAGCTATTGGATTCGTCGCACATTAACATTCCTTAGGTTTGGAATTAAAAAACTCCTGCACACCAGTTTCAACTTCGGTGAAATATTGAATTTTCTACCTCAAAGAAATTGTGCTATGGACCGAAACAAATGGTGGTAGTCGGTTAGAGCTAAGTCCTACATTATAGGATGGATGTAAAAGAAGTTCAATGCCATCAAATTCTTCATTTTTTGCTTCTTTAGTCTGAAGAGAGGTGAATGGCCGAGCGTTATCTTGCTGGAACAAAATTTGATTGTGATAGACCAAAGTTGGAATAACGGTGGGCTATTTTTGAATACATTCTATATAGTTGTTGGCAGCCAAAGTACTTTGGCGGTCGGAGACTGAGTTGGGTTCAGCAGGTTAAATACTTAGGTGTTATTTTAGACTGCAAGTTGACTTTTATTCCCCATATTAAAGAAATAAGAAGGAAGTCCAAAACGCTTACAGGGCAGCTTAGACACGTTCTCGTAAGGACTAGGGTCTTAAGAAGAGGGCTGTCAAAATAATGTATAGAGGCATATTACTCGCGCTTATTGCTGTTCCTTAAAGGCCCACAAAGTTAGTGGTTCGGTTTTTCAGAGACATGTCTCGGCGACCCAAAGGTCTATTTTGTTACTTATGGGGAGTTTTAGTCACAAAGTGTCAACCGAGGCCTTGCAGGTTCTGACAGGTTGTCTTCCCCTGGACTTAGATTATTCAATCCGCCATAAAATATTTCCTGAAAAAAGGTGGAACAGTGAGCCTGGGTGGCATTACTGTGGAACCTTTACCAGATTGGGCGCTAGCAGTGATTATATGAGACGGCTGAGAAATAGTAGGATAAAAAAATTAAACAGGATCTTTTGGACATATGGAAAACTCGTTGGGCGAGTTTTGCGAAGGGAAGGACAACTATAGGTATCTTCCGGACGCGACGGCTGGCAATAGAAAAGTCCCAAAGATTTTTCATATTCGATCTCCAGACTTGTAACTGGGCGTGCGCAGATAAATGACAAGTGGTATAGAATGGGGCTAGTAAGAGATGGTCGATGACGCTGTGGCGATGAGGAGACAACTGAACACATAGTTTTAGACCATGAGCTCTATGAAGATCTCCGCACAAACTTGTGGCGAGGAATTGGATTTCATGTGAGCCTTAGCAATGACGCTCTGCCCTTGCTTCAGGAAAATGAGACGTCATATAATGCCTTCAAAAGGTTTGCGGAATCTGCTCTATCGCGGCGTATGTCTTGGGGTCTTTCCCTTGGGTAGGCGGAGTGAATGTTTTGTGTGATAGTAATTTATCGCTTGTCTGTGGTCTGTGTGCGTTAGATCGGGTAGCGTAGAATTTAGATGATCTCTCAGGAATATCGAGTACTGAGAGGTTCCTAGCTAGTCTTGTATGGATGTGCAAGGTATGACTCTATTTATTGACTGTGTGTGTGAGGTTTGTATGTGTCTAGGTTATATTGTGGTTAGTCTATGGTGCTTTAGTTTTTATGTTCGCTTATGTGCACTTTTGAGTGCCCATCCCTCGTTATTTAGTGATTATGTATATATAGAAACAGTTCTGTTTATAGTAAAGCCGATTGCGATTGATGACTAGTTTGCGGGCTGGGATCAGCGCGAGCTCAGGTACGCCCTATAGTGTGTTTTGATAAAAAAAAAAGTTGTTGGCAGCAATGGTCGGAATTCATGGAAAGTCGATCGGGAACGAATTCATAGTTCCAGAAAACGCGCAATATTGACTTTTCTCCTAATCGCCCTCTTCCACCAATCGGAAACCTTATTTCCCTCTTCCACCAACCGGTTTTGACAACGGCACCTTTCTCAGGATTTCGCCAGTAAATCCATTTCTCATCTCATGTCACCTATTACTTTGTAGAAGCGCCTGCTGGATGGATGGAAGTTGCAGTAACCATGCTCCGGCTGCCTGTTTATCTGTAAGTTCATGAGGCACTATCCTTCATCTCCGTTTTATCTTTCCCATATCCATATCTTTAGGCCCCGTTACCTCCATAGGCTAACGGTGCCTAAGACACTGAAGACACATGACTAAAGTCACTGCCAGTTCTGCAGCAAGTGCACGGTACTTGTGTTTGGATTTGACTCGACAGCTTCCCATAAAGCTTCATCACCGTCACATGATGGCCGCCCTAAACCTGTTTTTCTTTCTAAGGTCGTATCGCCACATCAAGGACATCGGCACTGTTTTTTCCAGTAGTGAAGTAAAATTACTAATATATATTAAGACACACAGGTTTTCTAAACAAGCACACAATTGAACTGACTATTTGAAAGGTACATAATATGTATAGAAACACTCTTTAAGAGTCTAAAGGTTAATATAATATCGTGTTTGTAAACATCAGACGTATGTAGATGAGTTTTAAAGTCATGGAAATTCTTTAGTTAGAAGAACTGTCTTTTTTTTAATTAAGAAATTAGATAGTTTGTTCAATTTAGCTGTATTTTGCTCGTTAATCTGACCGCTCATTCGTCTATCTTCATGTTTATTGGGCAAAACAGATGGAATCGACTCTTATCAATTCTTCTAAATATCAGTGAATAGCCGAAACTGGCCAGTTAAATGCAGGCCTCAAATATTGTCCAGCATTGCGGATTTAACTTTCTATTTTATTACTTAAATATTGATTTACATGTTAATTTATTGATGGTATAAAGTAAAATCATTAAGTGATTACTTTTTAAGTATTAAGACATTATGCTATTTATTAATTTTTTAACAGGATTTTATTTTTAATGGATAAATTAAAAAAAAAATGTAATTTTTAACAAACTTCGGTGATCAGAAACCTTTATAATATAAGGTAATGAACTGCGGTCTTTCTTTTTTTTTTCAGTTTTATTTATGAAACAGAACATCATAATGGAATTGCTGAACTTTTAGAAATTTTGGGGAGGTAAGTTATGTTTATTTATTTTCTACAGTAATAGCTATCATCTATTGTGTTGTAGTTGACCTAGTATAAGAAAAATATATCAGGTAATAGCTGTTCGTAAGAACTCCTAATGGACGAGCCGTAAAGTACACACCGTAACACATTTTTTTAATTTTTTATTCCATATCGGTGTCAGGCATATATTCCATCTTCTTTCTGACAGTTGGTATTATTTGAAATTGAACGAGTTATGAAAAACGTTAAAATTAGTTGTTTGTTAGAATACCACCAGATTTTTTTTTTTTCAATTTATAAATTCGGTGAAAAGTTACGAAGATAAAAAATTAAAAGATTAATGTCTTGTTTTTATTCGGCCTGGAGGGACCATGTTGATTATTTTTATAAATAATCAAGTTATGATAAATTTTAATTTATGCTCGGATTTTCAAATTTATGTTTTATTTACACCTTTTTTTTTGTTCATTTGTATATATAATTTTACGTTTGATAAAAGTGAACGTTGATTTATCAGTATCTTATTTCTATTACCTAATTTCTAAGATTTTTGGCAATAAATTATAGTGACTAAAGAGCCTCAACAGAACTATTTTTTTTACACCACTAGCGGCGTGTGAGCCGAGCCGTGAAATTTTTACATAATCAAATTAAAATTCAATGTAACTTTGAAATTTCTATTTTGTAAAGTAACTGCTCAAAACTTAAACTGAAATAAACATACTACAAATTGTGATAACTGTATAAAATATTTTTTATCAGTTGGCACGCTTCAAACCAATCGGTATCCATACAATGTAGCACGCTACACGAAAAAATTCTCGTACATTCTCTGACACTGTGGACAAAACCCCCAAAAAATTATTTTATTAGAGACCCACTTTGTGAACTGTAGTGTTAACCATCCTACTGACAATCGCTGTGAAAAGTGCACCGCCGCACGGTTTATAGGGAATACTTTACACCTATTATTTTAATTATTTTTGAATAATTATTTATATATGATTATTATTTTAATATGCCAACAGTTGCTTTCCTTTTTTTGTCAATTGGATATTGCGAATGGACTCTGTTCTGCTGGGCACTAGTGACAAAAGCTATGTTTATACGAAAACTATGTTCTTGGGATACTTGTGGAATGCATATCTAAATTTTTGATCTCTCAGGATACTGAAGTGGCCTGGGGCTGTTAATATAAACCTCTTCGAATCAGACTGAATTCTAATGGAGTTTTTGTGTCATCAAAAAGAACAATTAAAAAAAAAAACGCACGTGAACTACCGTTTCTCAGTTCCGCAATCGCAATATGGACAAGGCTTTAGCCACAACTCATTCCCAGTTCCAGATTCCTTTTCTGTAAAAGAATTGTGTGAGGCATGGATAGCCTGGTGACCAATCCATTTGAAAACCAATGTAGTTTTTACATGTTGATGGAAGTGGTCTTTCCGCTTTCCAGATGGAATCTGGGTGCTTGTCATTTGTTCATCAAATATTGCAGAATTTTTATTCTTTTCGCAAGAATTTGACTCAAATTACTGCCGACCACTACACCATTTTTTTTTTTTTTATTGTCATACCAAATATGCAGAAAATATCTTCGCATTTTACTTCAAAGTTTTCGGTAATGTACGATTTTCTTATACGTGATTCTGCTGACATTGCACAGTAAATTTTGTTTTACAGTAGTAATCATAAGCGGTTTTTTTTTTAAAAAACTATTATAAATACTGCTCAGAATGTTTAAAATTAAATAATAAAAAATTGAAATTAATACACATTTAGAATATAATAATAAATTTACAGCCAAAAGTTACGTCCTCGAAGGCGAAATATAGAAAGGAAGAGAAGAAGGTAAAAACAATTTTGTAATTTTTAAATTTCGTAGCTACATATGGAAATCTTCACTTTCTTTTGAAACCTTTGCAATCTGGCCTAGTGTGAAAGATATCTATCGCTCGGCATTAGGGTTGACAAAATGCTTTCGAGTCGTGACAAATCGATGTTACGTAATTATTTAAATATTTTGCAAGGGTTGAAAAGTATTTTCTTCATTCAATTATCTCAATCCTTGAGTTACTGTAATTAAAAAAAAAAAAAAAAGTATTCAAATCGTTAGGCCTTAAAATTACAAAGAGATTGGAGAAAATGTAGTATTTTACAGGATAGTAGTTATGAAAAAGTGCATAGATTTATAACAAAAAAAGAAAAATTTAAATCAAAGAAATGTTAACAGAAGAAATTATGAAACAGTAAATTAAATAAAATGATATTAACAATAACAGAAAATAAAGGGATACCTTTACAAAGAGATACCTTTAGGGTAGGAGAGAAGTAAACGTTGAGAACGTTGAGACTGAAATGAAGAGTATTTTTTTTTTTTAATTTAAAAAACTGTTAAAAGTTGGGAGGGATAAGAAAAATGTTTGTAGTGAGGCGCTGCAATTTCAAATTTGGAAGAACAAATTACTGGCGAGTATCTTTTTTTAGGGTTAGAAAAATATTGTAGTAAGTTGAAGTATGATTTCTTTGTCTTTTTTAAAACTGGTAGAATTCGGATGGTGAATTTGTAAGGATTCGGATAGAAGACCTTTTTGAATGGTTGGGGTAAGTGATTTAAATGGAAGGGTTATTGAAATCGATGGCATGATTGAATGTCAGAACATGTTTGGAGATAGCAGTGCTGTCAAAATTTTTTTGTTAATAATGTCTAGTTCGTGTTGTCTCGAGTCTTTTTTGTAAAAACTGTTTGGATTCACCTATGTAGCAAGCGTTGCTACCCTAAAGGTATCTTTGTCTGTCTTATTTTCTCTTATTGTTAATATCATTTTATTTAATTTACTATCACTTAATATTTTTTATTTTTTATTTTTCAAAATATTAAACTTACACAAATTTCTACAAGGCACTTTAAAATTAAGAAAACAATCTTCTATAAGTTCTTGAACTCCTTATGTTCTATTTGATACAAAGGTGTATTATCATTCATTTATTCATTTTTTTCTTCCTTATTATTATTTTTTCCATTTTTTAAATCTTATTATTATTATTTTTTAAAGAAGCTCAGTTTATTTTAATTTCTTGTCACCTTTATTAATATGTAATTATATTTATTAGGTTAAACCAGTTATTTAGGCTTGATACAGTTTATAATCTTAATTCAATTGTACTGTGTCTTGTTCTAATAACCAAATCACAAAAGAAGAAGAAACTCCATAATATCATTATTATTCCTTTTGTATTTACTTATATATGTGCGTATTATTCAAAAGTTTTTATGTTATAAATGCACTCAACTCGTTTGCCATAGAATTGTATTTTTCTGGTGCAAATAAATAAATTATTATTATATAATTTTACTATCACTTTTGTTTTATAATTTCTTCTGTTTATATTTCTTCGATTTAAATTTTTCTTTTTTTTGTTATAAAACTATGCACTTTTTCATAACTACTTTACTCTAAAATACCATATTTTCTCCAATAAATTTTTACAGAGCTCCTGAAGAAGGCAACCAATGGTACCCAACGTAGAGCAACAAAGAACTTTTCGTTAAAAACTCCTCTGGCCAATGCCGTACAACATCTCAATAAAAAAAAAAAAAAAAAAAAAATCGAAAACTTTTCCATATCAAAAGAAATCTTAATCTATGAGCAGTATAGATTTTTGCGGATTGATGAAAGCGGTAAAAATTTTATATTCGTTAACCAGAAACGTGTAATTGGGGTGAATTCACAAATGAACTTTTTATTGTGAAATAGTTTTCATTATAGTCAAGAGACACTCTTAAGTGATAAGACTCTTAAGCTAATTCGCGGAATCAATCTCCAAAAAGTGATCAAAGCTTTAAAGCAGCCAAAAAAGACTTGTGAGGTAAAGAGTTGATTTCAATGAACAGAATGCTCAGTGAGATAGTAAAATAGAATAAAACAATCCCAGAAATTAGAGGAATAGGAAAAAAAAAAATTAATAAACTTCTTATGCCAAATTATCTATGAAAACTTAGGTCATAGACTGTTAGAATGAAGAGGACTCTGTTATTGATAGTGTTGTTAGTTTGAGGAGAAACAAACCAGGTGGTTTAGGGGTGCTTCAAAAAGGGGTTGTACTATAATGTAGGTTTCTTGAATCAAATAAAATAATTTCATATATGAGTTGATGAGTACTGCCTAGGAAGTTAGGAAAAATTTTTTTTTTTTTTAACTAGGATGAGTCAAAAATCTGTGCATTTTTTAAAATTTCGTATAAATTCAATTGTCAAAGTAACAAAGATACTTTATTCTTCAAAATATAATCTTGCAATTACTTGCACTTACTGCTATGTTGCGTTCATATCAAATTTTCGATGAGTTTTAATCAGAAATGTTTTGAGGTCCTCTGAATAAGGAAAGTAATGTTCCTAGCGGTTGATCTCTTCGAATCCCTCGCTCACATACTGTACAAAACTATCTACCTGAAATTGTCATGAATTCACTGCAACTACTTCTATAACTCGCTCTCAAAACTATAGAGGGTCATTCAAAAAGTTTTGAGAGATAAGACAACAAGTATGTAAATTAAAGTTTCTTTTTTCTATTTGTTTTTGCAGCTCTCTTATCCAGGAACTGGTTTCGACCATTTCTTTTTATTTAATTATTGAGTAACGAAATAAGTTATGAATTCTGAAAAATTATATTGGACCATGAATTTTAGAGCCTATGATAATAATGATTGTGTGAGGGTCAGTGCATCCAGGCGCTTGCAACAGACCTCTTTGATGCTATAACTTGCATCTCACGCGATTGTTTAAGTGGTTTGTAGAGTTGATAAAAAATTGCGATTCCCTACTGACGAGTATCGCAATGAAAGATCATTTACATCTATAACGCCTGAAAATAATGCTACTGTTCAAAAAGTGATAGAGTCTGATTCAAGATGTACTTATGCAATGGTAATAAGTAGTCATCCCGCATCGGAGCCAAGTACTACCCACACAATTCTGTACCAACATAATAGGATGAAAAAAGTCGGTTAGTTGTTGGATGCCATATTTTTGCTAACGTCGTTTCAAATATGGTCCAGATAGAGACAGACAGTGGCTCTTAGGAAGAGAAAAATCTACGCACTGTTGGACTCAAACCCGGGACCTTCTTGTGGGAGTCCAGCGTTCTACTCCCTTTCCTCTGAAGTCCCATTATTTCTATAATCAGTCTTAACTGGTGAAGAAATGTACACCGTTTTACGACAGTTTAACAAGCCTAGAAAGTAAAGAGAGTTTTCACGAAGATGACCAAACTCAACTTGTTCATTTTAAAAGTTTACAATTTGCCTTCATCCAAGCAAACTTGTTCCAAAATAGAACCAATTAGAGTGGCAGATAAGAAAAGATGTGACTAATGCTTAAGCTTTCATAAACATACTTAATATATTTTGATTACATTATTTTTGTAAACATGCACAGACCTGACTTATCCTTAGTGGAAAAGTAAACGAAAGCAGGGTCAGCTTCTCTCAGAATTTAAGGATCGAGAAAGCCAGTGCCCAAAAACGTGGCTAATTTCCTAGGCTTAGTTGCAATTTTTTTTTTTTTTAATAGTTTTTAATATTTATATTTTCAGTATCATTAACGGGTTTGCTCTACCACTCAAAGAAGAACACAAAATTTTTCTACTAAAAGTTCTGCTACCTCTTCATAAAGTGAAATCTCTATCTGTGTATCATCCTCAGCTGGCATATTGTGTAGTACAATTTTTGGAAAAAGATCCATCACTCACCGAGCCTGTAATTAAGTGCCTACTCAAATTTTGGCCAAAAACGCATTCACCTAAAGAAGTAAGATCCTTTATGTATGAAATTATTATATATATATATATATATATATTTTTTAACTTTATCTTATGATATTATTATTGTGAAAGATTTGTTCCATTGAAATAAATGTTTTGTGGTGCTCTTTGTACGAAGAAAAGAGATTTTTAGCGAAGAATCTTGACTGCGGTTATATGTATAAATTAGAACATGAAAAATCGTTATTAGCTTAAACTTATATTTCGTTTTATCAGAGATCCGATCAAACTCGGAATTGTGACTTTATTATGTATGTTTTATGTTTTCGGTTTTTCGCAATTTTCTCGCAAATGGCTCCAGTGAATTTTTTTGTTTGTAAAAATATATATTATGCTAACATTATATTTGTGTCCTCACAAGTTGGTCTAGTGGCTGGCTAGCCTTCGGTTCGATTTCCTTGAGGGCAAAGTCGGTGTTGACCCAGCATTGTGAGAAAAAGTGGGAAGCTACAGTTACTTGGTAGCGCATCTTATTGGTAGCGAAGGTACCGCGGCGTGTTTACCTTCCCCAACAAATCGCTGTCTGGTAAGCCTTGGCCCTTTACGGTCTCTTGCGCCATAGGTTAAAAGAAAAAAACTTTCATATTTGTATCTCTCTTTGAGGAAGTACTGCGAATGTATAATATTTTCGAAATTGAGCTTTTATCGGAAATACATATTTATGAGGTTTCGTAAGTAACGACCAACACACCTTTCTGATCCCAGAAAACAGTAGCCATGGTCTTCCTGTATGCTGAATGTTTGTATGAACTTTTTGGGTTTGTTCGGGAGTGTGTTTGGATTGTTCTTTGGATTCTAAATAGTCATAAAGAATCCGCGGAAAGCCATTCAGAACAAAAGAAGAAGAGGCATGCTGTGGTTTGAAATTGATTTGATTCATGACAATGCAAGACCACACACTGTAACGGTAACCCAACAGCTTCTTGCTCAATTTAACTAGGAAGTATTCGATCACCCGGCGTACAGCCCAGATCTAATCCTCGTAGCTGTCCCAAAGATCGGAGTCTTCTCATTGCACTGCCGGCTTCCAGACAGTGTTCTCTCGTTACAGAGTTGCTAGTCTAGCGTGTTACCACTGAGCTAATCCCTTTCCTATAATGACAACTAATTATTAAGTAGAGATTCCATTTTAAAGAAATTTGCCAATTAGAACTGAGAGAGAATTGCAGCTATAAAATATCGTGTTTGTTTCACGACCGATTCTGTGTTGTGTATTTTTGTGACTTAAATATAACAGTGTGAGAGTATGTCAGAATGATAAGTGCAGGATGTGATTTTGGTATAGAGTTTTCTCGTACGCTAAACCAGTTAGTTGCACTCATCAACTTCGGTGACAAATCACTCTTCAACTCTTCTGCAAGCTCCCTGGATATGCGTAAATTTTGTGTGCTTGTAAGTATTGTACGTGTTGTTGATCTTTGGACTTATATTAGCCAGTTGAAGTTTTTTTGTTTGTAATGTTTATTTACAATTTATTAAAACTTAATCAGCCTTTTTACTTTTCGGTTTGTGCCAAAAAACTGTACTAATTTTTTAAATTTGTACAGGTTATGTTCCTTAATGAACTAGAAGAGATTTTGGATGTGATTGAACCAGGTGAATTTCAAAAAGTAATGGTGCCCTTATTCGTACAACTTGCTAAATGTGTGTCAAGCCCACATTTTCAGGTAATCCTTGTTCATTCATAATATTGGTACACGCCATCATCTTAGCTGTACGTTTAATTTTTTGGCTCAGTAATTTATGAGAATAATTGAAGAAACATATAATACGTATTGTTATTGGTTTGGCAAAATAGTATAGGGGTTTTTGTTTTCTCTTACCTCAGTAAAAGGAAACTTCGCAATCGTATGATGTTCGAAATTGAGCACTTACCAATACATGTTGTGAAGAAAATCTACGGAGTACTAATAAAATTGTTTTAGAATTTGGTCAGTAAATCATAAGAGCATCAGACAAGAAATTTCGGTTAATTAACCGGAAATATTACTTTACTTCTTGTTTTCAGTTTTCAGAATTTTCTCTTAATCCAACGGGTCCAACGATTTAACTTAAATTCACTTAGTACATATCTATAAATGTGACATTTTTTTGAAGGGGGGATTTGGGACATAAATATAAAATGCCTTTTCAGTCGGTATATTTTACGGTTTGACGGACTAAATGACATTTAGAAATCAGATTATAAAATGAATTCTGTGTTTGGAAATAATTTAACATTGGAATTTGAGAAACAAAATAAATAAATATATCCAATCTAATACGGATAATTAAGACCTAAAGGCACTAATAATCTAGAAGGTGATGACCAAAAAAAGAGACTTGGGGGCTGAGATTCCCAAAATATTAGTCGCGTTCCATTGATGGATCGAAAGCAATTTTAGGTGGATCACCAAAAAATTACGAACGGTATATCATTATTTCTTGGCAATAATTAAATTTCGTTATTATGAATAGCTTAAAAATGTAGACGAATGTGTCGTGTCATAAGAGGAATTTGTGTCGTATAGCGACGAACTTACTATAACCGCATGCTATTCCATAGTTTTATAATATAGTAGGTGTGCTATTTAACACACAATAAATATAATGCAAGTGTTTCTCATTATAGTTTTCTAGTATTTACTTTGGTTAATGTAAGAGTGGTTAGTAAGAAATCCGGAGAAAACGCGAGTGACTTAACGGGAAACCCTAAAAGAGGGATCTGGCACAGATGAAGCCATTAATCGATGACAAATTTTATGAAAATTCTTCAGTAAGTTTTCATAATCAAAATGACAATTAGTTGTAAGAAATTGTGATTCTGACTTTTTAAAAAAATGAAGGTTTTTGTTTATCTTGAGGCCATACCTGAGTTTGCTGATGTAGTTATATGAGGACCGAGATAAATTTTTAATATTTACAGTAATGAAAACAAACATTTTGCCAGGCTAATTATTATACTTTTTTTAATAAATAAAAATATGGTAAATTATCTGTTTTAATTAATTTTAAATTTTTGAAAATAGGTTGCTGAAAGAGCATTATATTATTGGAATAATGAATATATTATGTCTCTAATTAGTGACAATGCATTTACCATTCTGCCTATCATGTTCCCTTCCCTGTACAGGAATTCTAAAACACACTGGAATAAGTAAGTTAAATAAAATTTTAAGGATTATTTACATTTTAATATTCTAAACTTGGGGGGGGGGAGTTTGCTTAAATTTGTGCAAAATTAGCAAAAATGAAATGGTGCAAAAATTTACTAGCTAAAAAAAAGTTCCAATAATTTTCTCCAGAGAAAATGGAATTGCATTTTGTATATAGTGCCAAATCTTGTTTTATTAAAATTTTTTAACATTCTTGACACCAATAAATTACAATTGCCAAATTGGAGGCTATAAGTTGGATGTCAGTGAATATATTCAGAAGAAAACATATTGCTGAAGAAAAAATTGGCCTGCCTGAAATATGGGTTTGCCAAAATTTTTGGATTCTCCTTACTATGGCTTCCACTGGTAAATTAACCAAGAAAATTAATTGCACTGATCCTATTCTTAGCTTAATTCGCCTATCTCTGTTGAATTCTTATTCCTTAGCCAATCATAGAAATCTGCCTTCGCATATTTTGCTGATTGCCTACAGCAAACTATTTTATGATATGTCCAAACTATTTTATTTCGTGCTCTTCTTGTAACTAGGATGTGAGTTAAAGTCTTTATTTTTAAGCAGTTTATTAAATCTGACAATCAAAATAACATAAATACCCTATTCCTCAAAATATAGCCTCATCATTTTTGATAAAATGAAGCTGTCTTGAGCAAGTTTATCCATCCTTGTTTTTGGCTTTCTTTTTTGAGGCTAAAAATTCCACACATTAGGTTCCCAATTCTTTTGTTGTGAATCGTTTAGCTGTATGATTTTTAAGCGAAAAAGTAAGTAGTCAGAGGGAGCAAGGTCTGAGCTATTAAGGATTCAGATTCCAGCTCTTAATTTTTTGGATCTTCTGACGTGATTGTGCGGTCCAGCACAGACTTAACAATACTCCAATACTAATGCTGAATATCGTTCAGTCAGAACAGAATGCATGCGGTGTTGTGTGGGGAGTTGTGATTAGTTAAACTTAGCGGTGATTTGGATACAGCTACTCACCGTACCGTCAGACCGAGCATGATTTCCTCCAAGATCCTTTTTAACCCCAAGTCCAGTCCTTTTTAATTTTATGATTGATGACATAATAGAATTGATATTTGCTAAGCTCCTAGGAATTCAAATCATATATCAAACATCAACATCCGTACTTCTTCAACTATGAGGCTTAACCTAAAAAAGTCTTGACAATTTTGCGACAGGCGTTAAATGGTTCTTTTTAAGGATTTCCTCGATTAGAGAAATCCGAGAAAGATGTATCAGAATCACATAGTCTACGTATAATAATTTTAGCATGTCGACGATACTTCAGATCTCGTCAAAGATGAATTCTGTGTTATTAACCAGTTTTGATACCTCGGATGGTTTCATCATGTATTTAAATGGTATGAAGTAAAAATAATTCAAGTAATTATGAGTGATTTAGTGTTGAGGAACTGGCTGCGAAACCATATCTACTGCGATCCAGAACATAACTAGCGATTCCTTTGTGTCTAATCTGTTCAGTAATCTGAAAAAGCTTAGAAGTGGTTTGGATGAGTGGTTTTACCTCAGAGGTAACAGTAAATCAGTATAGCTTTACTAAAACTGCCTCTATGGGCCCATGGAGGCTTTGGATAGCGCAGAGTTTAGCCCTCCTCTCCCTTGAATAACAATAATAATCATAAAGGTGCCTCTACCTTACAGCTCAATGTGTGTTTTGGGAGTATTGTAAGCGTTGTGATACCCTTATAATTAGATTAGATTGGAAACGGGTTAGGTCATAATCCCAAGCATTGCAGCCAGTAGAGCCTGTGCTGCCCCAATGGGTTTAGTATGAAAGGCCTCCCCTCTTCATGAGGTTGAGTGCTTTTCCCAACCAGTTCTTTTTGCACTATCATTTCCTCTGGTCATAAAGTGTCAAAGATCTCATAGCGCAATTTGGCTATTACAATGCAATCAACCAGCAGGTATGGGGCCGTTTCCTTCTCCTCCTGACTTAATATACACAGAGGTTCCGAGTTAATTAACTCCACCTTGTGTAGGTGTTTCTAGTACTACCATGCCCCTTGAATAGGTCTGCCACTAGAATAAATCTGGTTCCTTCCTAAGCACTCTTTGGTTCTTTGTTCACACAGTTTAGGAATAATCTTCTTGTTGTGTTTAGCACCTGGACATTCTTTCCAGATTATATTGTATTCTTTCCCGGAGCCACTCTCTGAGAGATGCACGTACTATCCCCTCTGATTACCCCTAGGACAGGTTGTGGACCACAGAACGGTGTATTCGCCCCATTCCTGGCTGATATCCTTGTAAGCTGTTACATGTCCTCTCAAGCCACCTGTTATTAGTAGGAAAATTCTGTACCTTCTATGCTATATAATCTTGTAAAATAAATAATTTTATGACTGATAACAGGTTTTTTTTTTAAGTGTTGTCTTATTTTATTATTCGTTAATAAAAGAAAATATAATTAAATTAAGAAAGACTTGTATAACCATATATTTGATGCAAATTTTATTAATAGATAAAACTGTTATCTAGATTACTTTTAAAACTAGAGAGAAGTTATGATATTCAATAAAATACCACATCAATTTATTTTCCAGGACAATTCACGGACTAATATATAATGCATTAAAATTATTCATGGAAATGAATCATAAGCTTGTGGATGAATGCACTCAACAATTTAAGCAAGAAAAACAAAAGTAAGAATTAATAAGCTTTAATTTGTATTAAATAATTCCACTTAATTTTGTCCTATGTTGTGGGAGGAAATAAGTGATATTTGTCAGATTTTCAAAATTGACTATTCAAGGAGATGCATATTTTAAAGTCTCCTGAGTATGAACAATATGTTAAAAGTATATGTGGATAACTCAAAAACAAAAAATGAGTTACTTTAAACTAATATTGCGAGATGGTATCCCCCAGGGGGAAAAAAAAATCTGCAAAAGTTTGTATTTTTGTTTTCACACTTTTCTCGATAAAAGCTTTAAACAATTTTCCTTGAACTTAGTGTACATTCTATAGTCATGTAAGACTAAGCTTTTAATGAATCGTTCTTCTAAGACATTTGATTTTTACTTTCTCTTACTCCTAGTAAGTGGAAGTATTGTAATCCTGTCAAATTTTCGATATCGAGATTTTACCGGAAATATCCGTTTTGAGGTCCTCTGAGTCCAAAAAAGTGATTTTTAGCAAATGGTCTATATGTGTGTGTTTTTACTAGAAAGTATTTTTCACTTTTCTGCTATTTTCTGTATAATGACTCCAGTTTCTTTAAACTTTTCTTAAACTACACATATAAAAAGGTACAACCTTTATTTGTAACATTTCTTCTGGTAAAGTTATTTAAGGGAGTTTTAGAGAGAGCGGTATGTTTTTCTCTAAAGCCCTATCGTAGTTGATTATACAAATCCAACATCCAAACAAAAATTAATTAGAAATAAATAGATTGCCAAAATTCCGAGTTTCAAGAAAATTAATAAACCGGAAGTGCGTTTTTACTGAGTAGGTTTTTCATTTTTTGCCTTTAAATTTGGTATACTGATCATAAAATTTGTCAATCACAATTTTGAAAACTGGAGTGAGAGAAAGTTGTGTGAGTCTTTCCACACCAGATTTTTTTTACTTTCTCTTACTCCTAGTAAGAGGAAGTATTGTCATCATGCCAAATTTTCGATATCAAGTTTCACCGGAAATATTCGTTTTGAGGTGCCCTGGGTCAAAAAAAGTGGTTTTTAGAAAATGGACCGTGTGTGTGTGAAAAGCATAGCTCAAAAACGAAAAACCGCAGAAAGTTCAAACTTGATATTCCATTTAGGTATCACCATGGGATCGGACTGTACGTTATCTGTCAAAATTCCTCAACCGGAAGTACTACTTTACTAGTTTTTGTTTTTTTTTTTTTTTTTTTTTTTTACTTTTTTGCGTTTTTCTCAAACATGGCTCCGACATTTTCTTTAAACTTGATATATCAAATATACATACAACGAGCTACAACTTTTATTTGAAACTTTTCTCTGGGAAAATTCATTTAAGGGCACATTTTGGGGAGGGGTTGGGTTATGTTTTTCTCTAAAGTGCTATCATAGTTGATTTTTACAATTCTATCATCTAAAGAAAATTAATTAGAAATAAATAGATGGCCAAAATTCCGAGTTTCAAGAAAATTAGTAAACCGGAAGTGCGCCTTTACTGAACAGTTTTTTCAGTTTCCACGAATTTCATTAAATTTGGTACAGAAACTGTAAAATTTGTCAATTACAATTTGGAGACCTGGAATAAGAGGAAGTTGTGTGAGTGTTTCACACATGGTATCAGATGGGTTTTAGATTTGTACCGTTCCATACTTTCAGTAGTACAAATTATTATTATTATTATTAAGCTGGTAAAGAGATGCACCTCGCGGTCCGAGAGTAAGGGCGGTACCGATTATTATTATTATTATTTAATTTATGGCGCGTCAATATCTATGGTCATTGGCGCCCGGGGTCTTCTCAGAGCACTGCCGGCCTGCGGACAGTGTTCTCTCGTTACAGACAACACTGTCCATCACCGAACCGTGAGCTGTAGAGGCTCCTAGGAAGAAAAAATCGGGTAGCCCTGGACTCGAACCCGGATCCTCCGCGTGGCAGTCCAACGCGCTAACCACTGAGCTAATCCCTTCCCTACTGATTATTATTATTCACTTATTAATATTTTTAGCTTATCTCCTAAGAGAAGTAGAGAAGAATTTGCTTTTTAAGTAAATTTAAAAAATGTATTTATTAACTTTACAGGGAGAAAGACAAGCAGAAAGATAGAGACATTATTTGGGGAAAGGTAGAACAATTAGCTCTCAAAAATCTGAACTACCAGCCACAAGAAGACAGGATAGCACCTATACTCTCAGATAATGGAATAAATCATACAGAAAGTGATGATGCTGATTTACCGATTGAAAAGCTTTCATTAGAAAAGGTAGCGGCTGAAGCAAAAGAGGTAAGAACTCGTGATAGGAATACAAAAGAAGAACCAAAAAGAAAGAAGCGTAGAACTCGTTAGAATTTAAATTATGCTGTTAACAGTTTCCTACATTCAAAATCAAACAATTCATCGTTAATATAGTATCTCAAATTTGTAGTGTATAATAAATTGTTTTTCAGTTTTTTTTTTGTGTATTATTAATATTTCTATTACGGTTGCTTCTACAGAGCTATTTATATTGGAAAGCATCAGAGATATTTTCCTCCATTGCCCTGCTTCTTTTTGTGGTCATCGACCGGTTTCGGGCGTTTGCCCATCATCAGGACGTTTTTGTCAAAACAGTGTGATAACATAGACTTGCATAGAGCAAGTTTAGTTGCTACATTGGTTTTTAAAAGAGCTTTTGTTAGGACCTAACTAGGTTAAGAGGGGTCTTGATACCTGAATGGAAAAACACGTTGTCGCCTTCTCGGCCTTTTGGCTAAGATCAAAGTATAGTATCTGTTCTGTTTTTCGGTCATTAAAAGGCATATTATATTGTACGTTTTAAAAATGAAAACATCCAAAAAGTGGGGATGTGTAACTTAAAATACGTTTTTGGAGGAGATTTATGTTGGTAATTAGTTATCCATACTATCTTACTATTTTATTTGTTTATTTATAACAGAACAAAAGAACCCTGTCAGCCGTGGGGTATTGTGGAATAGTTACTGAGACTCTTTTATACATATATCATTGAAAAATTATATAAGTATGCTATCCGACCTTAATGAAGCGTAGACTCAATTAGCATTTTATTTTCTCGATTTGCATACACTATAAAAGACTAATATATTTACAATATATTGAAACTTGGTATATTTATAAAAATCTGTATTTAAGCTCGTTTAGATTTGTTATATTTAGGCCTATAATGAACCCATATTTAAGTTTATAAGCGTGCGTGAATGGTGTTTGTGAATTATGAATGGTAAAATGTGGAGTGAAATACATGATTATCAAATACCTTGCTTACATAAATTAATTGTCCAACAACTTATTTATTTATTTTACGATCATTCAACTCGTAATTTATCATTTCTTGTCAGTAACTATTCCACAGTAGCCCACGGCTGACACAGTGTTAATTCGTTCTGTTATAAATAAATAAATAAAATTAGTAAGATAGTATGGGTAAGTAATTACCAAAGTAAATCTCCTTCAAAAAACGTAATTTAAGTTATACATCTCCACTTGTTGGATATTTCCATTTTTAAAATGTACAATATGCCTTTTAACGACCGAAAAACATGTGTTTATCCATTCAGGTATCAACACCCCTCTTAACCTAGTTAGGTCCTAACAAAAACACTTGTAAACCCAGTTTATTAACTTAATTGGCTCTGTGCAAATTTATGTTACCACAATGTTTTGACAAAAACACCCTGATAATGGGCATCCTGATCCGGTCAATGACCACAAAAAGAATCAGGCTATCATGGAAAATCTCTCTGATAATTTTTTTGGCATAAATAAACTTTCTTTAAAAACTAATAGAACTCTTAGGAATATACTTTTAGAAATTACTTATAGAATATCTTAGGAATTACTTATAGAAATTCACTTTTTTTGAAGAAGGAGAATCTAGAATTCCCCCTCCGAAATAGATATTTAGTAATAAGAAATATCTTTCGTTCAGCGAAGCATTGTTTATCAGTAATATAGAAGATAAAGATGAATACCATTAGCTTTCTAATCTCACTGTCTACTCCATTTGCTTTAACCATATTGATTACCTAAATGCATAAATGCAAATAAAGATTCTCGACCGATCTAATAATAACTAAAGGAGATCTCGAAGAGCGGTCAATAAAATTTACACTTTTTTTTTAATCTTTTCCAACGTTTCGACAAATTTATTGTCTTGTTCAGGGATCTGTACAACAATCAAACAAAAAGGAATAATAATAATAATCATCATCATCATAATCTTAATATAGATAATAATAATAATAAAGAAATAGTGTTGGACAATTATTAAATACCAGAAGACAAAAAAAAATTTAAATTATTTACAAAATTAAAAAAAATGTTAATCGGTGTTACATATAATTTCCATAAAACAAACTAAACACAAAATATGTACTAAACAAAAACTTGATATGGCAAAGAGAGTTGCTAACTACATGAGCTACATCATTAGAAATGAAGTTATATAGTAGATGAAGAGGTTATTAAAAGGTAGTATTAGGGAGTGGGGGATGGAAAGGAAAAACCAAGTCTTATGAAGGATGGGAATTTCCAGGACGGGGGTTTAGGATACTGTTACAGATGACTGATAAGTTGTTTGTGTCCGTCCTATAATTGATTGAATTTCTGTGTGTTTTAATGTTTATCATTTCTAAAATGTTTTTTTTTCCTGTTGGTGGTGTTGGTCGCAAGAATTGTAGGGTTGTCATAGTCAAAGTTGTGGTTAACTTCAGTATGAGGAATTTTTGAAAAATTTTGAATTAGATGGAATTTGCTTTTTATGATATCAATAGTTTCTTGAATAGGAATATTAGTAAAAAGAGAGGACACATCAAGTGAAATAAGTACATAGTTGTTGGGAATTTTTAGGTTCTCAATTTTAGATTTTAACATAAATGAATCTTTAATATTATAGGTGTCATTGGATAGGTGTTGGAGAATATGGCTAATATTTCAAAAATTCCTCTCCAGACCTTTATTTCCACATTAACTCACTGTTGCAACTGTGGTTATTTTCAGTATAAACAAAGTTTTACAAACAAGTCTTTGGCTCTGCAATGGGTAGCAGTCTTGGACCAATTTTGGCTGACATCATTATGACTCAATTAATTGAATATTCACTAGCAAAATTACCGTTTAATACCCCTTTTTTCTTCAAATATGTTGACGATTGTCTAACTGCTGTTCCTAACACTCAGATTTCCAAAATCCTTAATATCTTCAATTCCTTCCATCCGAGACTTCACTTTACTTATGAAATTGTAAATGATAACAAATCATTTTTCTTGATATGACCAATATCCGTTCTAACGATGGCTCTCTTGTGACTAATTGGTACATGAAGTCCATTCGATCTGACCGCTTGCTACACTTTCATTCTCACCATCCTTATCTTCAAAAAATAAACTTCATCTGTTCCTTTACAAGGCGTGTATTATCTCTTAGTCATCCCAGTTTCCATGACGAAATCAAACTATTACTTACCACCATATTAAAAAATAATAGCTATCCCACCCATATTATACAAAATATTCTTACAGAAGTCACTAATCATTTTACCTCCAATAACACCAGCATAACTAGATTACAGTCTCCTACACATTCCTCACAATCACCTTGCACTTATATCTCCATTCCTTACATTAAAAATCTATCCGAAAAAATTGCAAAAAATCTTTCGGTCTTACAACTTCTCTGTGGCACACAGAAGTTCCAATACTTGTCAAAAGATGTTTACAAGACTTAAAGATTCGACTCCTATTAGTCAACGTTCAGATTTAATTTACAAAATTGACTGCAAACAATGCCCAGCCACATACATTGGACAGACTTCACAGCATTTAAAAAAAAGACTATACCAACACGAATACGATTGCAAAGTTAAAAAATACAACGACATGACTACCGCCCTCACATCGTATTGAAGTTAACCACAACTTTGACTACGACTACCCTACAATTCTTGCGACCAACACCAACAGGAAAAAAAAACATTTTAGAAATGATAAACATTAAAACACACAGAACTTCCATCAATTATAGGACGGACACAAACAACTTATCAGTCATCTGTAACAGTATCCTAAACCCCCGTCCTGGAAATTCCCATCCTTCATAAGACTTGGTTTTTCCTTTCCATCCCCCACTCCGTAATACTACCTTTTAATAACCTCTTCATCTACCATAGCTTCATTTCTGATGATGAGGCTCATATAGTTAGCAACTCTCTTTGCCATATCAAGTTTTTGTTTAGTACATATTTTGTGTTTAGTTTGTTTTATGGAAATTATATGTAACACCGATTAACATTTTTTTTAATTTTGTAAATAATTTAAATTTTTTTTTGTCTTCTGGTATTTAATAATTGTCCAACACTATTTCTTTATTATTATTATTATCTATATTAAGATTATGATGATGATGATTATTATTATTATTCCTTTTTGTTTGATTGTTGTACAGATCCCTGAACAAGACAATAAATTTGTCGAAACGTTGGAAAAGATTAAAAAAAAAGTGTAAATTTTA
>JAAEAF010009236.1:0-19879 GCA_011037195.1 Triatoma infestans
TTTCGTAATTATGAATAATTCAGATGATATTCTTCATGAAGATCTTCTGTTCTGTATGTGTAGTTTTGAAAAAGAAATTGTAATGTAAGAAGCAAATGGAAAAATAAAATAGAAATAATTTTGAAAAATGTGTTAGTTTTCGAAAAATTGGAAATAGTGTGACTTTAAGTGAACTAAAGTGAAGGGACTGAGGTCAATGCTATTCTAAGACAAAGAGACAAGATACCGTTAGGGAAAGACAAAACATTACGTTACTAAACATTACGTTCTCTAGAACAACCAGTATTTTTAGGGGGGAGGGCATCAACTACTGTGGTTATTAGGCTCCCAAATAATTATTTACTTTATATTTCTAAAGCAGCTCGATCTGGAGTGACATATGCAGCTAACCTAATTGGATTTTTGACCAACACCTTGCTGAACGGGGCGAGGTACAGCCCTAGGATCTTGAACCTTTCCACACGTCCCCACTTATATCATCAATCTATTCGACGAGGGGGGGAGTGTAAATTTAGTGTTGTACCATCCCTTTAATTACCACAAGTTTAATTTGAGTAAAATATGCCACGATTAAAAGTACTTTGGGTGCCATGTTGCATCAATATTCTTCATTTTTATGTCATAATGTACATTTCAACTACATAATCTATTCTGAGGAGGTTATTTACTGTAAAAAGTTGGAGTATGTAGTACTTTCAACAAATGTTCCTGGACCCCTAAAATAGACTAATCCTAAAAGAACTTAAACTTAATGGGATTGAAATACTTTTATAATATTTCATTCAATCCAAGATAAAAAAAAAGAAAAGACCTAATCTAAACATTCACACTAACGTTCATGTAATAAATACATTCACGCTAATAAATACGTTCACGTCAATAAATACATTCACGCCAATAAATAAAGTCATCCTACAGATTAGTACAAAGGGAAAGTACTTTATATTCATTTGCCCTAAACTAACTAACCTACTTGGGTGAAGACTCCATATTCCTAAATACTAGCCTAAATGTAACTATATATATTAATATCTTTTAAATAAGTGAAATGTGATTGGTGTGATGTGTTGTTGTGTGTTTGTAAGTGTAGTGGTAGTGTAGCACGAGCGGTTTTGTAAAAGGGCTTATAAGTATATATGTTTAAGAGAGTGAAGTATTAGAAAATAATCAAGAAAGCACCACAGTTTTTAAAATAAATATATTATTCTCTAAGCAAATTTAAGTACATTACAATATCACAACTGTATCTTAATAAATGATGTTTATCTAGAATAAAGGCAAATCTCGCAAGAGTTTAACAGAGCGATTCCTGAAGTAAGTGTTCTGGCTTTCAAAGCAGAATGCAGACTGTCTTGTTTGAAAGCAGAAGGCAGACTGTCCTGAAGGAATGCTCTCTCTAACAAAACATTAGGCCAAGTAGCATTGTATCAATTTAACGGATTTTTGTGCCTTTGTTTTCCTAATAGCAATGACTCTAAATTACAGTACCTGACTTTTTTCACTGCACTAAGATACATTTAAAATATTAACAAAATATTAATTTTGATATTATAAAATATTCTAAACTATTTTTCAAAACTATTATTTTCTTTTATTTCTTTCTTCCACTACATAAGCGTATAGCTTCCTTGTATAAGGAGAACCCTCTTCTAGAATTACGCGCTTGTCATTGTGGCAGGCCTGATCTTTCTCTCAATGTACGCAGAGTCTGACACCCTTTCAACACGTGAGGACACTTCGGCCTTCTCCCACCTTTAAGGAGGTGGCCATGTGTCACACGTGTATGACCAATCCTCAGCCTCGTCAGAATTACTGAATCAGTTCAGCAGTATTGTTTCGTGAATGATCATATAGAGTATAGCGAGCAACATTCGCCTTAAAACAGTCAGCGTGCCAATAAGCACTGTGTATTTACTAGATTTTTTACAATTAATACAATCAACTTGTAATTGATGAATGAATATATTTATTGTAATAAATGGTCACTTATTCATTATTCCTTAAAACATATATACATACGTACGCCCTTTCAATAACGCTCGTGCTATACACTACATTCACACTACACACAAACACTACAACACCCACGCTAATTTCATTACAAAATTCATGGCCAATATTTAGTGTATGCTCATTCGCAGTTTAGAAAGAAATAATCAAAATAATTATGTTAATAATTTCAAATCACTTAATTAAATAAAAAAAAAAAAAATATAGTGTATTTGTTTTCTAAGAATTCATTGAAAATTAAACTCTTATTTCCTTGTTAAAAATCCTCTTTTTCATTTTCTTTCTTAAATTATAATTTTATCTCTGTTTCTCTGGGCTACTTATCAAGTACTTTAATTTAACTTTATTTTCCTTTTTTTCAACCATTCTGAAATAGTGTTTCAGACTTCTGGTTAGTGTTTTTAAACATTTCTACTTTTTATTTATAATCACTTTTTCTTTTATTTTTTATTTAGGGCAAGCTTTCTTTTTTGAAATTTTCTTGGAAATTTCGTTCAGTTTATTATTTAAAATTTTAATGAATGTTTATTAGTTTATGTTTACAGTTCTAAGATACTTGGCTTTAGCTCGGAAAAACATCTCTTACGTTTTAATCTTATTTTAATTATTTAGCATTTTATTAACTTCACATAATAAAATCCTTCTTAAAATCTTAGTGGAAAGTCTGCTGTTGTAATTTTCTTTGTTCGTTGCTTGAGATTTTAATATTTCCATTTTGAATTTATTTAATTGCTATAAAAATGTCAAAAATATGAATTTTTTTTTTTTTTTTTGACCGGAAATAAATATATTCAGTTTTATTGAGTACGAAAAAGAAATGGTTGTTGGTGATTGGATTCCGTATGTGTTCGTGGGGAAGTGTTTTTGAACGAAATATCAGAAAAACATATAATTGAATCAGAAGCATAAATTTGAATCCCGTTTAGGTATCTGCAGTGTAATTAATATGAAGGTTTCGATCAAAATTCGTCAACCGGAAATGCATGCAATTTTGCTGCATGGTTTTTTGTTTTTTTTTTTGGCTTTCAATTTTATGCAATTTATCTTTAAAACTGTCCAATGTTTTGCTTTAATTTTATTTGAAACATTCCCCACCACCCCACTGGAACTAGATTTAGCTTAGTAGTTAGGGTTTTTTCTGTATTTCATATCTATATAATAGATATATTTCTATCAGCAATAGGAACTAATAATGATACATATTGCTAAAATTCTTCAATTGATGAAAAATCTGTCAGCTGTTTTTTGCCACATTACTGTTTTCCTTGGTGGAGGGGGGGATTTTCTCGTATTCGACTCTAAAAATGATTTTATAAAAAATACTTTACCTTTTATTTAATTTAAAGCTTATACATTGAATTTATTTGGAAACTTGTTTTTCAAATTCTAGCAATTATTGGCCGTTAGAAATGATCAAATGTATCTATTAGTTGGCTAATCGGCCACGAAGTATCCAAGAAAACACAAAATAATTTTTAAGTGTTTTTTTTTTTATTTGAAACCCGACGATTCGGCAAATATTGTTTACCTTCTTTAGGGGCTATCTATAAAGAAAAAAATTTACAAATAAGAATATAGCTAGCATAATCAAAACATTAAACAGAACAACAGATATAAAACAATAGAACAATAGACCGTATGGCATGCAGGCCTTCTCTATAAAATGATAACTTATGGTTTTCCGGCTTATGTTGTGGGTCTGGTACAGTGTTACCTTGCTAACAGAACCTTCCAGGTCTAAGTAGGTGATATTCTCTCTGATAGAAGGGGTCTAGTGTCAGGAGTTGCCCAGGGTTCTGCCCTTGGGCCGGTACTTTTCAATATTTTCCTTAATGGCGTACCAGTTAAAGACAATGTTTTGTTGTCCCTCTTCGCAGACGACACAGCCTTGTATGTGTCGTCTTGGCGTACTGACACAATCACTAACAGACTGACACAGAATCTCCTTAAGCTACTAAAATACTTCCATAAATGGAAAATTTAAATAAATACAGAAAAAACCCAAGCAATATTTTTCACAAAAAGACGACCGACTTTACGGAAACATATAACTATAGCTAACAGACCAATAGAATGGGCCCCCACTGTCAAGTACTTGGGGGTCACATTAGACATATCATTAACATTTACTCCACACATAAACACAATAGTTCAAAGAAGCAAAGCTCTCTTACTCCAACTGTTCCCTCTCCTAAATAGACATTCTACTCTGAGTGTTGGCAATAAGATACTGTTGTACAAGGTTCTGGTCAGACCTGTGCTGACCTATGCTGCTCCATGTTGGAGTATAATGAGTGAGACCAACCTGAAGAAATTGCAAAGAGTGCAAAATAAGTTTTTAAGATTTGCTATTGATGCTCCCAGATATACCCCAATTAAACTCTTGCACGAAAAAACAAAAATAGAAGTTATAAAAGAATTGTTAAAGGAAATATGTACAACTTTCTTTCTTACTGCAGCTTATAGTGAAAATAAAACAATCAAAAACATAGGGTGTTACAATACAAATTCTCATTTAAAACATAAGAGAATTAAAAATATAATATGCCCACCACATCAATAAAGAGACTATATAGAGCTGGGTTTTTTCCTTGTCATTTTTCCCAGCATCACACTGTGATTATATATTATGTGGTAGAGAATTTGGTGAAGTGGTAAAGATGAAAATCTGGTACACTTATCATTGTAAATATGTAAATATCTGACAATAAAATATTATTTTATTTATTATTATTATAGAACAATAAAAATAAAAAGTAGTAATAGTAAAATAACCCAACAAAATACCAAGTTAGATACATTATGTATCTCTAAATTATGTATGTGTGTAAATTACCTAGGTATTTTCTTGAAAATTTTTCCTAGCAATCTAATAGATATATCTGAAACTTGTTTTTTGTTTAGGCACTTTAAGGAAAATGAGATTTCATTCATCTTGTGTTTAAATGAATAGAAATCGTTGTACCAAAAATAGGAGCTCATTTAACTTGCGTAACCTGTAGAAATCTCAATGGATAAGAGAGAGTTAGTGAGAGAGAGAGAGAATGAAAGAGATTCAGCCCATTTTATCTTCAATAAATTTTTAAAACATCAATTTGCAAGGAACACTAGTTTCATTGAAAATTAAATAAGAAATCACTTTTTTATGATTCATTCACAAAAGTGTTGTATTTGTCTAAAGTATTTTAACGAATTTTAAGGAAATAAAATTTAATTCGTTTTTTTTTTTTGCCATATTTAAGTACCTAATATTTTATGGTAATTGGTTGGAGGAATAATTAGATGCCATTAAGCTCGAACACAATTGAAATAATTAATAGTTGAATAGCCTGAAACTATGTTAAAAACTTTCAAAAACAGCGTCGTCCTAAGCGCCGTCATCATTGTTCTTACTTCTTCTTCTTATCCTGCACTACGTCCGATGTGGACTTTGGCCTCCCGAACAATTCTCTGCCATGCCTCTCGGTCCAATGCCTCCAGTTGGACACACCAATCCTGTCCAGGTCTTCCCTCACGTCATCTAGCTAACGCTTCCTAGGACGTCCTCTCTTCCTCTTGCCGGGCATGTTCTTATCTAATATTGACTTTGGCATCCTGCTGTCCTCCATCCTCAGGATGTATCCCAGCCAGCTGATTCTGCGGGATTTTATATATCTTAAAATGTTCTCATGCATTGTCAGGTTCTCCAGTTCCTGGTTGTTCCTTTTGCGCCATTCACCATTTACAAAGACTGGGCCATAAATTCGTCTCAGAATTTTTCTTTCAAATACACCCAGTACGTGTTGGTCCGCTAATTTAAATGTCCAAGACTCGGCGCCGTAACAAACCACTGGTCTGACAAGTGCCTTATACAACTTTAATTTTGTGGCTCAGGAGAGAAGTGTCGACTTGAATAACCCTACAAGAGCGTAGTACGCTCGACCTCCCGCCATGATGCGTTTCTTAATTTCTTCGCTCATCTTGTTTTCGCAATTAATATTTACTCCAAGGTATGTGAAGTGTTCTACAGATTCAAATGATACCCCATTGAACGTGAAATCGGTCGCTGGCCCTCTTTTACCTGCCGACACCATCATGTATTTGGTCTTATCTATGTTTATCTCCAGCCCAATTTTTCTGCTTTCAGACACCAGTTCAGTGAGGATCTCTCTTAATGCATTCTCTCTTAGTACAGGTTGTTACATAAGATTTTACGTATGGAAACACACTGTAGTCATTTGTAGTCAGAAAATAAATCCTATGGGCTAGTTTTTTGTTATACAATTTATATCTGTGTTTTACTTTGTCTAATCCTATATTCACTTATGTACTTAAACTCTTTACCTCTCGTTTGCTATTATATATGCAATCAAAATGTCCGATTCAAAAATTGTGATTCAAAGAGGTTATGGATGGATATTGGCTAAGCGCAAAGGCAGCAGATGATAAAATTATGTAGTAGAAGAAGAGTTGCATGCATCAAAATATGGCAACGTTAGTTTTAAATTTGAAATTGGAAACAACACCCTTCAAGTCGACGATGTTGAGGAATCTCTCGAGCAACAGGATCTGTATGCGTCCACTCCAGAATTATATACTGTCATAGGGACTTCTAACGCCAGAATTTCAATGATTCGCTCAGCTTTCTGAGATTGTCTAATGAAAAGTGACAATTATTGAAAAATCATACAATTATTGAAAATCAACAAACATAAGCAGTGGATACCAAAATTGCCATGTAGGCCTACCAAAGGTTAACCGTATTTTGTTCAGGGTAAAGGTGAGCTTTGCATTTGGTAGAAAGATATTTTGAATTTTTAGTCTTGTTCCAGGCGGAGCTGTTGACTATGATATTATGCTAAACAACTGGATAGCCTCTTTTTAATTGACCGTTATAAAGCTATTCTGTAACTTAATAATGTTTACGTCTCTTTAGAGTGTGACTCAGCAGAGTTGGAAGCAGTAAGCGTTTTCCATCACCTTGTCTATGGCCCTATGTTGCACGATCTGATTACTATCTTTTCCGGTCTGTCGCTCGTTTTCTCAAAGGATGGCACTTTGAAATTATGAAAAAGTTTGCGATTAAGAGTGAGGAGCCAATGAAGTGTTATGACAGCAAATTGAAATGCTTGCAGAAAGTTTGATGAAAGTGGTCGAATATGATGGTTTATATTTTGAACAATAAGATTCAGGTATGCGTAGATTTATAAGTACTTTTAAATAAAAGTGTTTTTATGCACAAAAAAAAAACTTTTATAAAGATTGAGAATTTATATGCAGAGCGCATGCTAAGTTCAAGAAAAATCGCTATTTACGATATAAATTCCAAAAATCGCTTAAGTATCTACCTAATCGCTAAAATCGCACTTCCAGTTCTTCGAGTATGTGTAATGGATTGCCGGTGCGTGTCTTACCTTCGGCAAAATCATGAGGCACCATCCACAGCTAAATCCCTCAGTGCGTCATATGAGGCGTGCAATCTCCCTACCACAAGCGATTTAAGTCTATCCATAAGGAAGATTGCGGTCAGCCTACTTAATACCCTAGGAAAACAGAAAAGAGAAGTTCACACATTCAACTATCATGAGATCTGTTTTTCAGTCTTGTGTTTATGATCATCAAGAAAACATAATCACCAATTCTATGTAAGGTCAGTTTGTCAATCGTGATGGTTGAGGATTTGCGATAGTGATCGTAGAGTTCCCGTATGTCTGATTGGTAGGGGGAAATGGGCTGGCTTGCCTTCGAGACTATAGTATCGCCCACTTCCATTTCTTCGCACAACATCAAGTCTGGTTAGGTATCGGGTACGGAATACCCTCTGCATCTCGAATGACATGGTAAGTCCAAGCTGTGTCAGGAGGGTGTGGTAAGACCGTAGGTGATGTACAAAGTTCATGCTTATCCATGGCCCGGCCAGTGACCATTCTAGGCCTTTAATTAGGAGACTTAGGTCCCTCTACAAAACGAGACCACGGGATCGTGAGCCAGCTCGGCCGATTGTTGCTCCGTGCTCACGAGCAGAGGAGAGTTTCGTAGTGGTCGAGGCTTTGCAATGATGATCGTAGAGTACCTGTGAGTCTAATTGGGGTGGAAAGTAGGCTGGATTGCCTTCGGGAATAGTTCTGGCCACTTCCATTCCTTCTCACATCATGTCTGGGTAGATACTTGTCCTCCAAGTATCTCTTCTATATTTGATGTTAAGACAAATCAGTAAAATTTGAAGTATAAACAAAAATTGTCATTTTATATATAATTGAATTATAAAAGCAATAAGAGAGAGTTATAATGAATAAACTCAAGTTTGAAAATTGTCAAGATCGCGATACTTCCTCTTCTCCAGGAGTAAGAGAACATGAAAAGGTATAAGAGAAAGTAAATATCAACAAGAGTGTTAAATAATAATTTAATAAGAAAAATCTGGTGTGAAACACTCACACAACTTTCTCTTACTCCAGTTATCAAAATTATAATTGACAAATTTTATAGTTTGTGTACCAAATTTATAGGAATTTGTCGAAAACTGAAAAAAACTATTCAGTAAAAGCGCACTTCCGGTTTACTGATTTTCTTCACACCCGGAAATTTGGCCAACTATTTATTTCTAATTAATTTCATTTGGATGATAGAGTTGTATAATCAAGTATGATAGCACTTTGGAGGAAGCTGTAACCCTACCCCTCTCCTAAAAGTGCCCTTAAATGAATTTTCCCAGAGAAATGTTTTATATAAAAGTTGTAGATCTTTGAATGTTTAGTTCATATGTGTTGTTTCAAGAAAATCGTCGGGGCCATTTTTGAGAAAATCGCGAAAAAGTGAAAAAATCATATTTATTAAAGTGTTAAAACAAAAGCACTTCCGGTTTTCCGATTTTTCTCAAACTCGGAATTTCAACAACATATTTAATTCTAATTAACATTATTTAAATGACCGAATTGTGTAATAACCTGAAATAGCACTTTAGAGGGTAACCTAACCCCACCCCTCCCACAGAAGGGCCCTTAAATCAATTTTCCCAGATAAATGTTTCAAATAAAAGTTGTAGCTCCTTGTATATGTAGTTGATGTATGAAGTTTAAAGAAAATCCTTGGAGCCATTTTTAAGAAAAACGCAAAAAAGTAAAAAAGTCAACTAGTAAAGTGGTACTTCCGGTTGAAGAATTTTAACAGATAACGCACAGTCAGATCGCATGGTGATATCCTAAACGGAATATTAAGTTTCAGTTTTCTACGGTTTTTCGTTTTTGAGCTATGCTGTTCACATACACACACAGACCATTTGCTAAAAACCACTTTTTGGACTCAGGGGACCTCAAAACGGATATTTCCGGTGAAAACTCGATATCGAAAATTTGACACGATTACAATACTTCCTCTTACTAGGAGTAAGAGAAAGTAAAAATGGTAGCCAATCTTTTCATAAAAATAAATATAGATCATGTGTTGAGATAATTCTCATAACCCATGTAGACAGTTTAATGGCTTTGAGAACGGGTGGGCCTTCATCCCTTCTTATCCATTATGTGACCTTATCAGAGGACCAGACTTAAACGACCCGCCTAAACTATCAACTTCTTCCTGTCATGTGGTACTTTCCAGCTATTTAGCAATAATCTGACCTGTTCGCATCATTTAACAGAATTTCCTTCTTCAACTCTTATAATTTCTAGATCACATACACCTTCTTGATTGTTACATTTTTAATTTTTTCTATTGTTTTTTCAAGATTCATTGTATTGAAAGCAAAAATTACTATAGGTGATTGAAGTTTTTTTTTTAAATTTGACATTAACTTTGAATTTTCCTAGAATTCTCCTCCAATATTGTATACTTTGGCTTTATATCCGAATATGCTAATCATTCATTCCTAGTCTTGTGAATCTTATTCAGAAACTTCCACGCGAAATAGGAGTGTAAGAGATTTTCTTCTCCTGTGTGGTTTTTTCCGGCTCGGGGGAATCTATCTAGACAGGCTATCTTCCTCTGGAGATTTTCTTCTAGTCTGAATACCACATTTTATGGTTATCTCAAGGGAACGAGAAGGCCTAATTAGATGCCTTTAGACCTGGGTTTGATTTTTGTCCTCAAAACAGATTTTTTTTTGTTTTTTATTTAAGGCGGTCATTGGCACCTTGAGAGCCTTTACAATGCCCTGCCTGCCTCCGGACAGTATTCTCACATTTCAAACAACACTAACAATCACAGGATAGTGAGCTGCAGAGACTCCTAAGAGGAAAAATATTGGAAAAGGCTCGAAATCTCACTGCTCGCTCCAATACGGACATACGGACTAGAACTGTACTGCACTGCTAAGCGTTCGTACCTCAATAGAATTCAAACCATTCAGTCAAAAATCCTTTTTACGTCACCAGCCGCACCATTCACAACGACCTGAAGATCCCCTTTCGTCAACAACCCGCAAAATTCCGATACAACAAATTTCACAGTCACCAATCGCCCCATACAAATCCCCTCGTCCAAGCCCTCTGTTCAAACTCACTCCCAGGTTATTACCCAAAGACGGCTGAAGCGCCGTTGGCCTCGCTACCTCCTGGGTATCTAAATGTTGATAGTTATCGCTGGATAACTGCCATTCATGACATTGCATGATACAGAGTATTTCATATATCATATTTACTTGTTGCATTTATATATACCATGCAGTCGTAAATATTCAATAAATAAATAAAAATAAAAAAAAAGGTTCAAACTCGGTGCGTCCCGGGCGAGTTGTTGATTTCCTTTAGGATAGCTACAGGATGCGAGAAGGCCTACGATCATAGGACTTTAATCACACCACACATTGTGTGGTTTGTGTCCAAATACCGATCAGGTTTCATGGACGAAGGCGGATAGCAAATATACTTTTCTATAGAATACGTAGTGTATGTAAGTATATATATATCCATCCAATAACAGTTTAACCATTACAAAAACACTTAACAAATTCTACCAATTAATTTCTTAAAATAAATACCATTAGGTTTATGTGTGATGAGGATGATGAAGGTTATGTATAAACATTTTATAAACTATCAAATTACTTTAATATTAAGGCCAGCTTACTTGAGGCTTTCTACTTTCATAACATGTTGCGTTCTACTAAATCACTTGTGGCACTAGCAGTCTTAATTGAGCCAAACTTTCTTACCTTCTAACCCCGGTTACATGGTAGAATTACTAATTCCATCAGGGAGTTTATCAAAATATACGCTTGCAAGGTATACGCTAACTCATGTACTAGCTATAAAATCCATCATTGGAAGTTGTTTCTGTACTATAATATAATACTGTGGGAAATAATGTTCAGTAGTTTATGGATTATTTATTCAAACAATAATCAGGATTCTGGCAATAATAATTTCGTCTTGTATGCATGCAAAATTTTTAGTTGAGTAACTTATATTACGATACAGTATTTCTGATACGATAGTTACCGTTGCATTCGATATGCATTTCTGTCAAACAAGCAAAAAAATCACCTGATCGGTATTTATCCGAATTTAAATTGCCGCCGTCAGAATATAATAATTTATGAATCTATAGGCTGTGTCCTAAATGTAGAGAAAGGGTAGTCCCTTTTATTACCCTCTCCAGTCAGTCACTCGTAAGCACTCGAACAAGCTAGTTGTATGTTGCGGCACAGTCTACTTGTACAGTTTAGACCACTTCCGCTTCCCTTATACGTGAAAACCCAAGTGTTGCCACTTCTGGTTTTCCTCGGGGTTAGTGTTAATAAGTGAGTCCACTATTCCACACTCGTACGAGCAATATATGCAGTAGACAGCACATTCTACTTCTACAGTTTAGATCACTTGCGCTTTCCTTTTACGTGAAAAACCAAGTTCTGCCACTTCTGGTTTTCCTCGGGGTTAGTGTTAATAAGTTAGTCTCTTGTCAAGTGAGCGTCTCCGGATTCTCCCGTCCTGCTAAGATTTATTATACAAGCACATGGTCTACTTCTGGTTGCTTCTCCGGCCTTGCAGTTTCCAGGAGCCCGTTAAAATAAATAATTAATCAAGATTTATCAGCCAAGCAGCAGTGTGTGGATCAAGACTCTGGAGTTACAGGCACATAAGGTCTTATTTTCTTTTCCTATTTTCCTCTTCCTTACCCCCCCCCCATATGGGTTAAGAAAACTTGAGTCTACCTTCACTGGTGTTAAGGTTTCTGCGTTTAAGATAAGCGCCATTCCTTTTGGCTTGTTGAAGATAATAAATATTTTTGCTACTTATTTTAAATTTAATTTAATATTCATTTTGTTCATATTATATGAGCCCATTTGCTCTCTCTTTATTCAATATATATACAGCCCATTTAATATTTTTACCCCTTTTCTTTTATTTCCATTTCTTTTTTATTTAACAGAGCCTACCAGAGGGGCTGGAAAGCCTATAAGAGGCGCCCCCCTCTCATTTTTAATTTTCTTTTAATTTTATTTTATTTCCTGTTTTTTACTAAACATCACCATTCATTGTTATAGTACTGAATATTAGTACTGAAAGCAAATGAATTCTTCGAATTCTTCTAATAGTCATAATATAATTGTTTAAAGTCTTTTCCTTTAAGAAATAGTCAAATATATCCATTTGTTTCCAATAAACTTCTGACTTGTTGCTATTGCTAGGATTACAAAAAAATATGAGGGATAATTCCACTTGAGACCTGTTGCGTTTACTGAATTACTTGAAGCAATAGCAATAAATTGAGTTAAACTTTCTTAATTTCACTACTTGGTTAGAGTTACTAATCAGTGTGTTTGCTCAAATATTTTACAAGATTCATAAGAAACTGAAAAGTGATTATTACCACTTTTGATCTCCTTCGCTTTTGGAAGTATTTTTGATTTTCTTCGCGGCAACGTAAGCGTTAAACTTTCTTAATTTCACTACTTGGTTAGAGTTACTAATCAGTGAGTTTACTCAAATATTTTTTACCACTTTTGATCACCTTCGCTTTTGGAAGTATTTTTGATTTTCTTCGCGGCTAGACATTATGTTGTACTTCTTCTCTTGTTCTATTTAATCAATCCATTTCTCTTTTGTGAATGAGAAAGTGAAAGAACAAAATATTTCAAAAATCTAGGAAAAAAAATATATTGTGGAAAAGTTCAAATTTTTACATTCCACTTAGACAGCATGACCAAATCCTACCAATAAGGTTTCGGTCAACATCTTACTTCAATTTTTCTATAAAGTATCACTTCAGTAAAATATACGACTTTACAATTATATGGTAATAAGATATTGTGAAATCCTTCTTAAAAAAAAAAAATTCTGGTGTGAAACACACACAACTTTCTCTTACTCCAGTTTACGAAATTAAAATTGAAAAAATTTTTTAGTTAGTTTACCAATTTAATGAAATTCGTCGGAGTTCTTCGGAAACTAAACAAAGTGTTCAGCGAAAGCTCACTTCCGGTTTTCACTAATCTTCTTGAAACTCGGAATTTTGGTCAATTATTTATTTCTAATTAATTTTGTTTGGATGGTAGAATTGTATTGTAACTATGGATAGCCCTTTTAGAAAAAAACATAACCCTCGCCTCTCCCCCAAAAGCCCATCTTAAATGATATTATCAGAAGAAATGTTTCAAATATAAGTTATAGCTCTTTGTATGTATAGTTGATGTAACAAGTTTCAAGAAAATCGTTGGAACCATTTTTCAGAAAACTGCTAAAAAGTAAAAGAAACAACTAGTAAAGTGGTACTTCCGGTTGAGAAATTTTTGACAGAAAACCCACTGTCGAATCCCATGGTGATACTTAAACGGAATATCAAGTTTGAACTTTGTACGATTTTTCGTTTTTGAGCTATACTGTTCATATACACATACACACCATTTTCTTAAAAAAAAAAAACCACATCTTTGGACTCGGGGGTACTCAAAACGGATATTTCCGGTGAAAACTCGAGATGGATAATTTGACACAATTACAGTAAGTACTTAAAGGGTAATTGGAATTGCATCTGTTCAGTTTCTGAGCTTTTCGTAATTTTCTTGTAAAAGGGTTTAAGTTTTTCTCAAAACTTTGCACGCTATCAAAACAGTATATATCTAAACACATATGTTACTTTTATTTGAAACATTGTTATGGGAAAATATATTTTATGAAGATTCTTGGAAATCTGTTAAAGATTTCAAGCTACAGCACTAGCTTAAGCTTTTCTGCATGCTTGAGAACCAAAATGTACTCCCACCTATAGTTAAGTAAAAGTCTACAAAGCATATAGTAAAAATTCCAAGTTTGAAAAAATATATCAATTAGATTTGCTTTAACTGCAAAACGAGGAAATGGTATGAATGTGTTGCACCCCAGATATATATATATATACCGATGTCGATCTGAAAGTCCAATAGCCGCCATCTTACCAAATGCTTGGGAAACAGTTTCTTAGACTTTATGCTCAAATCTAAACTTATATCATAAAACTGTAAGCTAATAAAAAAAGCTCTTACACCATTTTTATTTCAGTCATCAAAAAAAAAAATATACTAAAAAAAAGTTACATTATTCAAGCTTGTGTCCAACTTGTTGGTTGTAAAAGTTTATTCCCTAATAGGGATCGAAGTTTCAAATAACAAAAAAGGGCAACGATTTTTTTGCATCAACCAATTATTTTGTTTGAATTAAATCAAAGCGATTAATGGTTATTTAATTGATAGAGTAGAAAAGTAAGGTTTTTTTTTACTTAATCTCAATCCTGTTCAGGTATTGTTTGCCCCGGGAGTATGCCAACTGTACTAGAGTCGTGAAAATATTTTAACTTTAGCCACTCATTAAATTAAGATTCAATAAGTATTGTTTATTTGGAAAGGTCATATATTTAGAATATCTACTAAAACTCTGGATGTGGGTGGGAAACTTTGTGTGTCGCTGTATTAACCGCCACACGATCAACATCGATATTTCGTATATTCTGTTTGGGGTTAATCTAGTAATTCATCATTGTATAGGATAATAATTATAGAGAATAAAATCTAAAATAAATATGTTGTCTAAAGTTTTTTAACTATAAAGACTAGTCTAGGTGTAATGGGATCCGAATCATTAAAGATTCATACAATCTGAAGGGCGAAGAATCTGTAGTGGAAGAACGAAATGGAAAAATAATAGTTTGAAAAATAAATTTTGTTAATATTTTTAATGTATCTTAGTACAGTGAAAAGAGTCAGGTACTGTAATTTAGGGTCATTGCTATTAGGAAAACAAAGGCACAAAAATCCGTTAAATTAATACAATGCCACTTGGCCAACTGTTTTGTTAGAGAGGGCATTCCTTCAAGACAGTCTGTATTCTGCTTTCAAAGTCAGAAAGAACACTTGCTTCAGGAATCTCTCTCTTAAACTCATGCCAGTGATAGAGATTTGCCTTTATTCTAGATATACATCATTTATTAAGATACAGTTGTGATATTGTAATGTACTTAAATTTGCTTAGAGAATAATATATTTATTTTAAAAACAGTGGTACTCTCTTGTTTATTACTAATACTTCTCTCTTAAACATATATACTCACAAGCCCTTTTATTAAACCGCTCAAGCCCCTACAAGCTACCAGCACACCACACCAATAACATTTCAAATCAGAGATTAGTTGAATCAGATATTAGTTACTCCCCACCTAGGCCGGTCTAGGGAGCGAGAATTCTATTAATATATATAGAGCTATACAAGAACAGTTCAGAGACAGTTTTACAACAGTCTTCCACATCAGTCAGTAAACATCATTCTACTTTCTAATTACTCAGCCAGTCTGTCTCTCTCTTAGTTATTCTCTTGCTACCTTATTCTCCAACGTCTATCAACAGTTTAAAGTTTTTGCAGTTTGGGTTTTGCTATTCATTACACAGTGTTCAGCATATAATCTAATTTCTTTCTTTTTCATCATTCCTAAATCCATTCTCTCCAATTCTCTCTACTTCTCACATCAGACTAGAGACGACCCTAGTAATGTCTATTTATTTATTATTGTTTTTGTAGGAATCAGATCATCAGCATTCTTTTTTTTCATACCTTGCTCGTTACCTTATTCTAAAACCAGATAGATTAGATGTAGATTGTCGTAGGGGATTATCGCACTGCGACCTGAAAGATCTATTGTGCTCCCGGAGTCTTCTCCAATGCACAGCCGGCCTCCAAGCAGTGTTCTCTAGCTACAGACAGACAACACTGCTCATCACAGTACAGTGAGTTGTAGAGGCTCTTAGGAAGAGAAAATCTAAGTGCTGCATGCTGGATTCGAACCCGAGGCCTCCGCGTTGCTAGTCCAGCGTGCTACCACTGAGCTATTCCCTTCCTTTAAAACCAGATAATAAAACCCCATAAACCTGTAGAATAAAGCAAAAATAAAACCCCAAAACTAAAATTATAAAAATTTATTATATAAAGAAATTAAACCTATGATTAAAATGACAATATTAACTTGAATATAGGAGAAAAATAATAAATAATAAAAAAATAAAAAATAGAGAAAAGTTCGCGCCTTAAAAAAAAAAAAACTTAAATCCCATTAGAAAAAGGCTGCAACAGGGGCCCATGTACCTTACTTTATTAGGACCCTATACGCAACTGAATATAACCCAAAACCTTACGCTCCATTAAAGTTGTAAACGCTACCACAATCAAAATACAAATCAAAGTCAAAATATAAGAAATTAAAAACACTGCTACATGTACGAACATCTAACTGTCATTCGTTAATAATATGACAAAATACAAAACAAAAGTTATAAAATATCGTAACCAATTGGTAGCTTAAGAGCCTTAGAAAAGACAAAGTTTATTAACTTCGGTACATGCCTAATGACATAGTTTTTCGTATTTTATATTAAATTATTTCTATAATATTTTTCCCCGACACAATCCCAAGAACTTGTTAAAATATATAATATTAAATACAAAACTCTATATATTTAAATAACTGTTTGTTACTAGATGCCTTATTAAGATATTAATTCTAAGTATCTATAAAGTTTTAGTTTAAAGATCAGTAGGTTTCCTTAAGATTTTGTATTATCATTTTAAGCTGGTATAAAGTTAAAGTCATGTAATATAAGATTCTAAGAGTAGAAAAATATTCTCTTCTCTTTTTCAAACTTGGTTCGTTTTATTGAATCTAAAAGTTTGTAGTTTAAGAAAAGAGATCCGTCTCTTTATAACTGTAGATGTACATCTAGAGATACTTGAAATACCGATAGAGGAAGGACTTGTGTGTTTCTACTTGTAAAAGGTATGTGTTTGTTACTTTAACAAGTAGGACGTCTATTCTACTTAGCCTACTCTACTTATGTTACACTTTTTGAACACAATTTTCTATATGAAATATTTCATCAGATATATGAATAAATTTGCCAATCAAGGATTCATTATTCAACATCATTTCGGTTGAACTCTCTTACAAAACATTCTTTTTATTTTAACATATTATTTCTTTTTCAAAGGCAAAACAGGCTATTTGCACTTGAAGTCTTTTGTTGTTCACGTTTGACCTAGTATAATATCCTTATAATATCAACTAACGTTGATCGCTTAGTTTTCTGACAGCGCTTTTTTTTATTCAGAAAAAAGAAATGTCTGTCAATAAAGCTTAGTTTATTTTTCTCTCTCCTGTATCTTGATCGTGGATGCCTGCATATCTGGTAAGATTTTTGAAATTTAGTCTTGATCGGAAACATATCTTTTGAGTCTATATATTGTGAAATAATAGGTTATTAAATATTTGTGTTTATATGTATTTGTTCAAACTTGTGCGGTACAAGTTTGTACAAGATTGAATGCGGTATTCAATCCCCCTACAGTCCAGTAATCCTATACACATGGACATTGCTTTATTCTTACCCCTCTAACCTATTTAAAGTTCCGCTATAGTTAAATCCTGTTCCCTAAAAATCCATTCCGAAATTATCCACTCTTTCAAATCTAAGAAAAACTTTATTGTATTTCTTTTTTTTAGCTTTTCAGAGTTTTCTGTAAAATCGCTTGAAACTGCAACCTTGTACACGTCTATCACTTTTTATAGAATAGTTTAAGGAAGTTTCTAAGAAGTTTTGATGTCAAGCTTCTTTTTATCCATAGCGCTATATCAATATTCTTTATTTGCCATCACTATTATAAGGGTATTCGTCCTGTGGGTGGGGGATTACAATACATCCCCAGTATTCTTTGTTTGTCATAAAAGGCGACGACTAAAAGCAGACACTAACAAGTGCATACATAACATTATATAGATCACGCAAATTCTAAGCACACCCTACCCTTTTATTAAGGCATATTCAAATACATAACCCAGAGTTGCCGTCCCTAAGTTACTTCTCAATTAGCCTGCTCTTAGGCCTTAACAAGTGGCAGGCTCTTCATTGTGCTAGGACACTGTAGGCTAATCCTCCAAATGTCCAAAAATGTTCATGATTATATAGTGGATGTGAGAAGAAAGATAAGTTTATTGCGGCCTGGGACCTATGTCCCTTGTAGATTGTTGAAGGGTTTACCGCATTGCGACCTGAAAGATCTATTGTGCTCCCGGAGCCTTCCAGTGCACTGCTGGCCTTCAAGTAGTGTTCTCTAGCTGCAGACAACACTGCTCATGACCGTACTGTGAATTGTAGAGGCTCCTAGGAAGAGAAAATCTAAGGGCAGCATGCTGGATTCGAGCCCGGGACCTCCGAGTTGCTAGTCCAGCGCGCTACCATTGAGCTAAACCCTTTCCTGGAATTTTTTTTGATTCACTAAAAATCAGATGTGGAATCACTCGGATGGGTTTATTTACTGCCATTTTCAACTCTCAGTAGTCAATTTTTCTCAAAAATCTATTCTTTTTTAATTATTTTGTGTATTTAATGATAAAAGTTGCTCTTTTTATATAATGATAAAAGTTGCTCAGCCCCCCGGAGCCTTCTCAGTGCAATGCCGGCCGCCAAGCAGCGTTCTCTAGCTACAGACAACACTGCTCATCACCGTACAGTGAGCTGTAAAGGCTCCTAGGAAGAGAAAAACTAAAGGCAGCATGGTGGATTCGAACCCGGGACCTCCGCGTTGCTAGCCCAGCGAGCTATCTTTGAGCTAATCCCTTGCTTCTCCCTTGACTTAGGCCAATTAACTAGGGACGGAGATCCTAGTTTGTGTACTGTGTTTGCCCTTGTCTGTAAAGTGTAGAGTGTACATAGTTTAAGGGTATTGTGTACTATTCTGACGAAGTGCATGAAGTACTGAGAAGTACCCTTTGCGGGCTATCTATGTCTCTTAAGAGCAAAAAAAGAAGTTTACATCTTTCAATAATAAATACAATAATCACTCTCTGATCTGTGAGAAAAAAAGAAAATAAATTTCCTCTAGTTATTTACATTAATATTACAATAAAATTATTTACAATAACTATGTACAGGTTTAAAATTAAAATTACTCTTAACAATGAAGATAATAGAAATAATAATAATAATTTGTAAAACTTAGCAATTTGCTTTAAACTTTACAAATAAATAATTATAAAAATAAAAATTAAAACTAAAAAAATGTCTTCTTGCTAGTCATGTCAGTAGGTAAGTCGTTCCATAGTTTACTAACAGTAACGTTAAAGGAATAATTGTGATATGTAGCAGTCCCTGTAAGGTTGTATGTAAAGTCTAGAGTCAACAGTCCTTGTAGTTCGTAAGTCTAGTGTATCTTTTACTGAAAACATATCCACCAAATATTTTGTTGTTTGTAATTTGAACAATTGATACATTAAATTGTCAGTAAAATACCTTCTGTGGTACTCAACATTAAGCCAGTTTAAACTGTGGTAATATGTAGTTATGTGGTCATCCTTTCTGATATTTAATATAAAAAGCGGATGCAGAAATTAAGTGATCTTGGTAATTTTCAATTCAGTTTAGAGGTTAGATCAGCAT
>JAAEAF010009237.1:0-32231 GCA_011037195.1 Triatoma infestans
ACTCAGCACGCACCCACTACTCTAACGCTTACTATTTCTTCTCTCTTACCCACAACTTCTCTGAATGAAAAACCTTCCTATGGCTATGGTCAGTAGAAGTGATTCTGGTATCTCTCTCTTATACTCTCTACATTTCGGTGATCTTAACATTGCTTGCATTTTGTGTGTAACGGTACTATTTTGCAGATTGGTGTATCGTAGGAGTTTGGTTCTTGATGGGGTCAGAAAGTTGCTAGAAATTCTATCACATTGCAATAATGGAATTCCTTTGTAACATTCATTATGGATCAACCATGGTTGAAGTTTTTGTGATATTTCCATAAACAACCTTAAGCATGAAATTGTAATTGCAAAATAGACAGTGTACTATGAATTTACGTACTTAATAATATGCAATTTTAAAAATCTAGTGTGAAACGATTTTCCCTTACTCTGATTGATATAATTTAATGAAGAAACTTTCTTTAAAATTGCAACGTTACAATTTTTAATTGAGCTGGGTATAAAAAATGGTGGTGGGCATTTTACTTGTACACCTGAGCGTATACAAATTTAAACTAATTGGCAGCAGCGCCCGCTCTAGCGATTACGTTGCCCCGGACAAAAAGACAAATTGCCGCCTCTTAAGAATATGTATATATATATTTTTTTAAGCCAGTCTATGCATGTTAAAAACACAAGCTGAAGCAGCGCTCTGCACGCCTGCTAATGCTATACCTGTTCAGAGAAGTACATGCATGTTTAAACAAGTTCAAGCATAGGCCATTACAAATTCTGCGCTAATTTTTCAATAATAATCTAAATATTTATAGCATTTTAAACATAATATAAATACGCTAATCGCACTATAAATTTTTAGCGAACGAAAAAAATTGAGGGTAAATCTAGGAGAGATGAAGCACATTTCAAAGTTATGCCCCTGTATCAAAATATAGAAGATATATTAAAGATGCCGAAACTGATGTCAAACTATAAAAAGATGCCGAATATTAGTTAGGTATATTGTACGCTAGAAATATGAAAACATTTGGATTGAGAATGATTTTTTTTTTCAATAATTGTTGTTACATATATAATTTTTAAATATAATTATGTAAGAGAACAACGTTATGTACATTTGCAACTAATTCAAGAGATAATGTGGATCGAAACAGTAATTGATTAGATTATATTAAGTTTAGGTAATAATATAAGTTAAACAAAGTTCAAAGTATGGTACTGTCAAGTATACTATAGAACACAAGGACACACAACAAACACACGCGCGCACTCCCACACACACATACACACATTGATAAATGACTAAGTTGTATATTTTATATAAGACTAACAAACAGCAGCGACATTGTCAGTTGTGAATCGATATTATTAATTTAATATCGACTAAATATTTAAACAATGCTAATTCAATATTCTTAGTCTTTTATTAATTCAAGTTGATAGCTGAAAAATTAAATGAAAAAATTATTTAGTTTTGTTTAGTTTGACTTGTATTTTTCACACTTTCTACTAATATAAATAGTTAGTTATATTAAACAGAAAGTTTTAAGATAAATATTATATTCGTTTAAATATTGATAAATTTTTATTCTATAAAATGAAATGTCTCAAACAATTTTTACTGTTTATTTCTTTAAATCTAACTTACAGTAATAAAAAGGGGGCGACTATAGAAAAGCAGCGTCTTGTTTCCATTTAAATATTCTTTCAGCTTCCTTGATCATTTAAATGGGTAGGATTATTCTATTTTATTAATTAATATAAAGGTAATCTTATAAAGAGAGAGAGAAGATTATAAGGATTATAAGTAAAGTATTATTGCGTCGATTACTACTGGATATTTAATTTTGATAAAATAAAGTGTTTGAAGAAGTTAAAGAACATTCCTAAAGAGTTAATGAACTTAGAGAGAAAATTTACAGTAATCCACACATTACGCTGTTGAAAATCTATAGTTTGGAATTGCGACTTTATTGAATGGGTTTTTCACTTTTTGCCATTTTCTTGGAAACAATTTCAACGATTTCCTTTTAAACTTCGCACACATACATATAACTTTATTAGTTTTATTTGAAATATTTTTTGTTTAGGAGAAAATTGATGTTTAGTAGTTTTCTGTGGCTTCCCTCTTTAAGTTTCCCTCATTTTGGAGAGAAGGCAGGTACCTAAGGTTCTTCTAGTGGCCGCTGGGAATGCTGGCGGCGCTCTAGTTCTCTCTAGAAGAATCGAGGGGAGTTCTAGAAGATTCCTCACAGGTATAAATAGAGGGACCGCAGAGAGTTGGGAGAGTTTTTCCAGTTACAAACTTTAGTCACTACTTTGTGAAAAGTGTATAAAAAGTAAACAAAGGGAACTTTTGTGGCTTAAACTGTGAAGTAGTTATTATTAAGTGTTGTATTTTGTAATTTATTGTGTATAACAATAAATTGATGTTTTCTTTATTGAAGATAGAGTACTTTAGAGTATTTTATATATACGAATCCACTTAAAACTAGTTGCAGTATCTAGTTGTAGTGGAAGTACGAAATGAAAAATAATAGTTTTTAAAAATAATTTATCTAATTTTGTTAATATATTAGACTGTTGAATTTAACATCAAAAAGAGTGTATTTTAGTGTCAGGTACTGTAAATTGGGATCATACCAAATAGAAAAACAAAGGCACAAAATCCGGTTAGGAGAAACCTTTTGTACAAGAAAATTCCCCCGCTAGAGAGAGAGAGAGAGAGAGAGAGCAATTCCAAAGAATAGAGTCTAACATTAGCTTTCTAAGAGTAAAGAGTATATATTTAAACTTACTAAAGTGTATGTAGCCTTCAAACAACTAAGTGGCATTCTGCTTCCAAAGCCAGAACACTTCAGAAAGCCAGAACACTTCAGGAATTGCTCTCTAAATATCTGGGCCAGTTTCACAATAAATTAAATAAGTTTATAATATCAAATAAGTTGTAGTTATTATTTTAACAGATTATAATTATTTATAAAACAGTGGTGACTTCTTAATTATTCATAATGCTTCTATCTCTATCTCAAACATTCATACAAGCCCTTTTTCTACAACACCGCTCGTGCCATTACAAATACACATCATCCACACCAAAACATTACATAGTCTAGAGGGAAAAACGTGACAATATATTCAAATAAATTGCTCGAAATTCTGTGTTTAAAGGAAATCGATAAAATGTTAGGATCAGTGTTTTCTTTTCTAGTAACCAGCTCCGAAGAATTGATTTTAGAGGCCTTCTGAGGCATCTTTCTTTAACTTTAGACTTATTAGGCTTTGATAAGGCTTATTCTAATCTGTGGGATTGATAGACGCACTGGCTAAAAAGCAGTCACATTTAGGTAGCTCCTGTTTCATGGATAACGACTTGTACAGTTTCTACTCTCTATATACAGGGTGATCTTATAACCAATGTAAACAAATTTTGAGAACTTGTTGTGGAAGTCATTTTAAGGGAAAAAATCATTTATGAACATAAGTCCTATTTCAATCAATTTCAGAATTATAATAGTTCAAAGTTTTATTTAGACAAAACGTACATTTTTTCTGAGATTTCACCCGTCGTAGTATGCATTTTTTTGATGTTCCTGACCGCTTTCATGGATTTTCATCCATCGTCAGAGTAAAGTTATCAATTTCGTTAGACTTCAGTTCATGAAATGGGCCTTTTAGGACTGATTTTGGCAGGCATTCCTCTACCTAAGATTAAGGTTGCACAATGTTCGTCAGTTTAAAATTTAAAGGATTATACAAAAGTAATATTTATTTGTTAAGGAACAATATGGATATTACATTACAATTCGTATCAATTAATCATATCAAAAGTATATTAAAACATTTTTTTTTCTGGCTTTTGTAATAGTTTCTTTCAATAATTTAATTAAAATCAGCTTGCTTAGCTTAATTATTTTCTTGCTCAAACTTTCTAGCAATAAAGTTGTTCTCGACTATTTGTGGGGTTCTTCACCATGTTTTCCAAAGTGAATAATTGCGGCAGGAGGAAAACATGTGATATTTTAATATTTTCCCATTTATACAAATTAAGGTAAAAGTAATTGTTAAGAATTAACTTCCATTATCCAGAGGATAGTAGATAGCAGCAAATAATTTCCTTATGATTGAATATATGAATGGGCCCGCAATATTGGCTAATAATGAGGGATTTTCTACATCGTATCATGCATATTTTTGATGTTCCTGACTGGTTTAGCAGATTTTTATCCATCGTCATAGTAAGGTTATCAAGAGAGTTGAGTTTAACTTAATATTTCTGTTATCACTAACTTGTTGATTGTATACGGAAGATTATCAATCATACAGTCAACAAGTGTAGACAAAGTCTTTCACTTAGGAAAGTCACATATCATTCAGAATTTAGTCTACTATGTCCACAGAACACTAGACAAAAAGTATGGATCTCCGGCAACCATATGTAGCATCCAGGTTCAAAACTCCACACGTTGGCCCATAATCTTCGGGTTGTAAAGCCCTGAACCCGATAGACATGAAAAGGATGCAGTTCTTCTCAGTGTAGTGTCCGTCATACAAAGTTCGGTGACAGGTGCAATTACTTGGCAATTTGTCTAGTACTCCATTGTGGGATTATCCAAAACTGCGTTGATCACATTTTCTTCATTACGAACATTATTTCCCCGGTGGTGATTGCCACCATTATTACGTACAGCATTTGTTCCTGTTCCTTGAAGCCTTTGGAATGTATGGCCGAATACCTATGGGAAAGTAGACATCTATTCAAAAATATCCGTTGGTATTCTCTTGATACATGAAGAGCATTATCATCGTAGAAACCTATATCATAATATAAATAAATACAATAAACACAATATAAATAAACACTCTATAATAATATAAGTTAATAAACGCTTACGATACTCAACACACCATGTATATACGAGTACACCAAAACACACACACTAGGTGCGATAGTAACCACTTATTAGTTAGTTTATTACTTATTTTTATAAAAATACTTGGCAAGAAAACTCCATTGATTGGTTTTACACCATCATATCCAAGATATTTTTCATAAAACTGCATCTGACATTAAGGGTTCGTGCAAAATCCGCCAATCAAAAGTGCAACTTTAGTCAACTTTGTTAACTTTGTTGTTTTAGTTTCTTCGAGATTTTCTCGAATATGGCTTCAATGATTTTCTTTAAATTTCGTATATGCTATCTATACACATAAATATTTATCACTTTTATTCGAAAAATTTTCCCGGGAGGTTCTGGTAAACACTTAGTACAATGTGTAGTTCTACCACCTCTATATTATTAATGTACGTTAGACACATTGCCCTAATTCCAAATTTGACATAAAATCGGTTAAACGGAAGTTTCGTTTTTCAAAGATTTTGTTCTTTGAAATTTAAAGAAAAACTGATATTTTATATATTATTATTATATTTAGAGGAATCAGAGAAAGCCGTCAAATTGTTTACACAACATATTTTTTCTTTCTCTTACTCCTAGTAAGAGGAAGTATTATAATCGTGTCAAATTTTTTACTTTCTCTTACTCCTAATAAGAGGAGTATTGTAATCGTGTCAAATTTTCGATATCGAGTTTTCACCGGAAATATCCGTTTTGAGGTCCCCTGAGTTCCAAAAAAGTGGTTTTTAGCAAATGGTCTGTGTGTGTGTGTGTGTGGGTCCGTGGGTCCGTGTGTGGTATGTATGTATGTGAACAGCATAGCTCAAAAACGAAAAATCGTAGAAAGTTGAAATTTGATATTCCGTTTAGGGGTCACCATGGGATCTGACTGTACGTTATCTGTCAAAATTCCTCAACCGGAAGTACCACTTTACTAGTTGGATTTTTTACTTTTTTGCGATTTTCTCAAAAATGGCTCCGACGATTTTCTTTAAACGTCAAACATCAACCACACATACAATGAGCTACAACTTTTATTTGAAACATTTATCCGAGAAAATGCACTGAAGGGCACTTTTGGTGGAGGGGTGGGGTTAGGTTTCCATCTAAAGTGCTATTTCAGTTTGTAAGGCAACTCTGTCATCTAAATAATGTTAATTAGTATTAAATATGTTATTGAAATTCCGAGTTTGAATAAAATCGGATTACCGGAAGTGCGTTTACTTTACTACTTTACTAAATGATTTATTCACTTTTTCGCAATTTTCTCAAAAATGGCTCCGACGATTTTTTTTGGAACTCCCTATATAAACTAAACATGCAAAGATCTACAACTTTTATCTAAAACATTTATCTGGAAAAATTCTTTTAAGGGCATTTTTAGGGGAGGGGTGGAGTTAGATTTTCATCAAAGTGCTATCCTAGTTGATTATACAATTCTATCATCCAATCATAATTAGTTAGAAATAAATAGATGGCTGAATTTTCGAGTTTCAAGAAAATTAGTAAACCGGAAGTGCGCTTTTACTGGACAATTTTTTTCAGTTTTCGACGAATTTCATTGCATGGTACACAAACTATAAAATTTGTCAATTATCATTTAGAGAACTGGAGTAAGAGAAAGTTGTGTGAGTGTTTCACACCAGATTTTTTATTTTAATATAATAGAATTAAAAGCAAATATAAGCAAATTTTATATTTGTTATTCTAATAGGTAATAAAAAAATAAATTAAAAATAATGATTAAATTTATGTGTTAACTTGAGTTACATATATATTTTATTTATTATACAGTATGAAAGAAAGAAATAATTTAAAAAAAAAAAAAAAGAAGATAAAGGATAAAAGTGAATGATCCTTGTATGTAAAGAGTTATTGTATTAGATTTATGTGTGATATAAGACAGTTGGCGCTGACAAACAAACAGTCGCGGCGGCCATAACAGCCTACTAAATTACATTCAGTTCCATTATTATTAAGGCAAGAGTGCGACCAACAAAGTCGCCTCCGTATGTTCAGCTCTATTTGTCTTGTGATCAACCCCATTTTTGCTTCTAGACTCCCCGCTGGTTGTCCGCTGGCTCCGGCAGCAAGATATTTTATAATCACATTACCACATCAAGTAAAAAAATAACAAAAAAAAAAAGAGGGCTACGAATTAAAACTCCCAAACTGTTTTTTAATTCACCTCGAACTTCATTTGCATACAGGAGTAAAGGAAGAAAAAAGATATGAGTGAGAGGCATAGAGATGGTGGCGTGGTGGATGAGGCAATTGGACCGGCCGACCCTGCACCAAACCCACAGATATATATATATATATACAGATGGATCTCGTAGGCTAAAGCATAGCCTGGAACACGTGGTTTACAACTTAAACTCTTTATTGAACCTAAGAGATTTATTGAGGAAGGTGCAATTAAATTTTATTTGTTATATTCTATGGGAACTCTCAGCTACACATTGCTTGTATTTTTATTTTATTTTATTTATATCTTAATTTATAATACTATATCATATAATGTACAAAGGAAATAAGTAATTAACAGAAATTTTTTAATTGAGATCTCATAAATGATATCCATCTTTTTTTTTTTTACATCATAATATCGATGTTTTTAAAATTTTGTTTATTTATTTTAATTTTTGATTTTGTTTATTTATATTTCTTTTAATGGTTTATTTATTGGTTGGAATGTTAACTTCCGAGTCATAAATATATTTTGAGATTGATTTTTGGTAACGGGGGGCTAGAGGCCCAAACGTATTTTTATTTTAGAACCGAGTTACCCTTATTTTCTGACGAAAAATCTAAATAGCTAACGCTATATTGAAGCCATGAAGTTCCATCGATAATGCCGAGAGATTAAAGATAAACCCTTAACAATATTGACCAAGGGAGCCCTGTCTTAAAAAACTAAATCCAGGTAATTACATAGTATATAAAAAAAAAAACGCTTTAAGCAGATGGTTGAATATATTTTTATGAATCTTATTTCATAAAGGATTAATCAACAGTTCGCTTAACTTCATGCAAAAGTGAATACCTGTGCTATGTGAATAAGATATCAATTAGTCTTATTGAGCAATTAATATCTTTTGACGTTTTTTAATGCAAGAAGATTTCTAAAATGATATTCTTCAATTAACATTTGAAAAATTACTATTTTTTTTTTTTTTTTTAATTTAAGGCGCGTCAGTATTTATGATCATTAGCGCCCGGACCCTTCTAAGTGTACAGCCGGCCTCCGGGCAGTCAAAGGCCAGTGCGCTACCACTGAGCTAATCCCATCCTTGCAAAACTAATATTATTTAACGAGGATAGGAATTTCTCATTAATTACATTTATATGAGTAATCCACTGATCGAGCTAAGAAGCAGGAAAGAAAAGGCATCAAAAATGGCAACATTTTAAAGCGTAAACACTCGCAAAGTTTGAAGATAAAAACCGTGGTTATTCACACGCAGCCACAACCATATAAATGACCATAAAAGAATATGAAATTGAATTGTAGTTATTATAAGTCCCCAATTTTACTGAATTTTTAACGGCTGCGATTGACCCAGGAATAGGCATCTCATGTTCTTTGTTTATTAAAAAGAGAAGTTTCCAATAATGCGGACTTATCTGTACTATTTAAATCTGCAATGATAAAATGAAATAAATGGTTTATTACATTCTCTTATTCCTTTACTGAATGTTTTTTTTTTTTTTCAGTTTTTCACGATTTTCTCAAAATCGACTCCAAAGATTTTTTTTTTCAAATTTTGCATACTGTATTATAATGGAGTTGATGAAAGAGAGAAGTGGTCTGGTTAGAATGAATTAACAGAATATGGTTAACACAGTATAATACGATAAATGACACTGACTGGCTGGACTTCACACTTGAAATGATAAGAGTATGGTAGAGTGGGTAAAGGGTAATGACACGTAGTGATTGGCTGTATGAACTCAGTAGTATGAACTGTTTTTCTATCTGTTTCCCGTCGCTGTATTTATGTGGTTTCTCCCACTCCAGTCCGAGAGAGTGGTCCTGTCAATTTGTCTCTCTCTGCTCGAATACTCTCTTTGGATACTATCACAAGATCAATGTGTAAACCAGGGTGTCCCAAGGTATATGGATAACGACTTTTTCTCAGAAACTAAGGTAGCTAGAAAAAAACTAAAAAAATATGTGTCCCCGTAGTTTTTTTGTTAGAAATCCAAATTTAATTTGCAAATTTGTTTTGGTACTACGAGAAGCGAGATACAGGCACCAACTTCATTTTTTCAAACGGGGAGGTGGTGTGGTTTTTATTTAAGAAATAGATTCCTCTATTTTTTGTAAGAAAAATTTACTTGAACGGTTTTTTTTTCTGTGAGCGATATTTTACAAGTTATTAATGAAAACATGATTCCTATAAGAAATTTCCTATAGAGATGCATACACATGCTTTTTCCTGCCAATTGTAGCTTACGACCAAAGAAATACACCTCTAAATGCTGGAGACCAGTTCGAGCAAGATCTGTAATTAATGAGGACTAAAATTTATAATAAAATAGTACTTTTCTTCTTATTTAATAAAAAAAAACCGTTATAATATCATTTTGAAATTTCTTATAAGAATCATGTTTTCATTTATAACTTGAAAAATATCGCTCAAAAAAAACAAAAACCTGTCAAGTAAATTTTTCTTACAAAAAATAGAAGAATCTATTTCTTAAATAAAAAAACAACCTCCCCATATGAAAAAATGAAGTTGGTGCCTGTATCTCGCTTCTTAGAAATTTGGATTTCTAACAAAAAAACTACGGGGACACGTATTTTTTAGTTTTTTCTAGCTATCTTAGTTTGCGAGAAAAAGTCGTTATCCATATACCTTGGGACACCCTGTATACAGGGTGTAACAGCAACCTCTGGCAATACTTCGGGATATGGTTTGTTACTTTATTTGGAACAAAAAATTGCTAATAAACCATGGTCCATCCCGTCGAAGATACCTGTGCACCGTCTGATGTGACAAACCTAGCAACAATGGCACTCTGCTAAGGGTGTGCTAAGGGTAGAATCGTCATCAAACACATTCAAGATGCGTTGACATGAATTTTCGTAAGAACGATCAAGTTTCCTCGGTAGTTTATTTTCACAGAACCGGTTTCCCCTGGTCTTTAATACGCTGCTTATATGGTTTCCTGTTAGGCCAACGGCTAGCATACTCAGCTGCAGCTTCCGCGCTGCCCTTACAAAACCCACAAATAAAAACCATATCTCGCTGTTCTATGACAAAGAACTCCGGCATTTTGAATGTATGACTAGCTAAATCACGACTAAATGTTTCTGTTTATTAGAATTGGACGAATTTCTATCGAGAGATAACAATTCCAAAGTTCATTACAGGATTATGAATTAAATGTAAAAAAAAAAAAATTTGTGTTTTTTTTTTACATTTATTTCGCATTTTCTTTAACAAAACAAGAAAGAAACCCCATGATATTTATTATCGTTGGAAAGCTGGTGAAATGTAGATATTTTTTCTGTAACCGGACCGTATGCTAGCCTTGAAGAAATTTATAAGAAAATACTATTGAAAAGTGGTTTTTAACAGTCGAAGCGCTGTAGAGTTGAGTTTAATGTCTCTGAAAAACCTTATAATTAATTCAATTAAAATAAAACTTCTGTTTCTTATAGGAAATTTAATGTTCTTTCCAAAGATGTAATTGAATACGATTTATGTTAAAAACTTTTTGAGATATAATCAATTTTATGAGAAAAAGTAGGAAACTTGAAAATTTTCCAAAATGAAGAATAACTTTTGAAGGCGAACGAATCGGACCCATGGTTTATTAGAAATTTTTTTATTCCAAATAGAGTGGAAAATCATGTGCCGAAGTATTGCCAGAGGTTGCTGTTACACCCGGCATATTATACCTACCATTTTTTATTCATACATTTTCTCGGGTAATTGTTTTTCTGGGGTGTATTAGCTTACCACTACAGTTATAATGTATGTATGATTGATTGATATTGATTTACTACACTTCCCGGAAAGTGCGACTTTACAAGATAAGTTTCGGAGTTTTATGGAATTTTTGTGGAGTTCCGGAATTTGTAGCCGTTAAATTTCATGTTATTTAGTTTGTTCTATGTTGGCACTGCCTACTGGATTAGTCTTATAATACTTCGACCTGTCTGTATACGTATCTGTCTTCCTACTAGCTCTACATTTAATATTAAGACATTGAGTAAAATTTTGAAATATATTTAAAATTTGTCATTTTTTTAGAAAACTATATTAAACAGCAATTAGAGAAGGCGTGTGAGCGAATCACACTAGATTTTTTGTTTTGTTCCAAGTACTACGCACTAACCTAGAGAATATTGTTATAAGTGGTTTATAATAATATTAATTATTTATTTAATAATAATTTTTGCAAGGTCATCTTCTCTCTCACTTTGTTTAATAATAGCAGAGCTAACATAATTTTTATACATAATTATAATATAATATATTCTTTTATGATGAGCATTTTTTTTTTGTTGATTTATTATTTAAAATTTGTAATAAAATTACAATTTTAATTAAAAAAAAAAAAATCAGATAAAATTTTTGTTTATTACTTGGTTTCCTCTATTTCTCCATGCTTGAAATTAAATGATTTTTCGCATAATATACTATGTTTTTTTCTTGAATTATTTCAAGAGTTTATTGTGCATTAAAATGACTTATTAATGTTGTATTGGTATCGTTTTATTGATACCGGAAGGTGAAGTGATGAGTAAGAGTAAGAGATTGTTAATTAGAGGATAAGAGATTAGAGAGTTGGTATTCGAAATGCGTACTACTGATTTATAAAAATATAATGTATATTTTAACAAATAATTTAAAGAGATATAAAATAGAAAAACTAAGATGCACAATTGTAAATAACTATAAGAATTATAAAATGAATATAAAATATTAAAGAAGTTAGTAAAGTGTTAAAACCTTAACTAGGGACGCGCTCGCGATATGAGATGGTGGTTCTGATCTAAAAACTGATCTAAAGACGTTTGATGCCTGAGTCGAACTGAATGCCTCCTCCAGTGGGGCGACGTGTTATATTTGCGTCACTCACATATCGACGCTGATGTGTAAGTACGTGTAACAGTAAGACATCTCTTGTGGTATATTGACCCTAGGGGAGGTCAGTAGTTAACAACTAGGCCGGGGTGGCGACGCTTTGTTAACAGATGGTGGGCCAAGTAGGCCAGTAAGGTATTATCTCTTGACTGTATATTGACCCTTTTTGAAAGAAATACAAAAAGGGTTTGCCGTGGTTCATGACCTGCAGGTAGCGGCTGGCTTGACCCTTTTGAAATTTTCAACCACTAGTTGTAAAGTGCTAAAGCTATCGCTATCACATCACAATGTAAAACGCCGTATTGTCAGTGTTTTAGCAGTGAATTAGGCCGGCAAATATGGTAACACCTGAAGGAACCATAAATTTTTAGGTGTAGGTTGAAATGTGATTAGTGTGGATATGTTGCTGTAATTTGTAGTGGTAGCTTGTAGTGGCTTTAGCCCTTGAGTAAAAGTGGCTTGTGCGTATATATGTTTAAGAGAGAAGTAATAAAAAATAATTAAGAAAACACTGGTTAGATAAATTAAATATATTATCTTTAAAGATATTTAAACATTTTACAATATCACAACTATTATGCTTAATATATCAATTGTTAATCTGGCATGAGTTTAAGAGAGCCATTCCTGAAGCAAGTGTTCTGGCTTTGAAAGCAGAATGCAGACTCTGTAATGAATGCCCTGCTCTTACAAAACAGTTGGCCAAGTGGCATTGTATTAATTTAATGGATTCTTGTGCCTTTGTCTCTATAATAGCAATGACCTTAAATTATAGTACCTGACTCTTTTCACTGCAATAAGAAGATACATTTAAAATATTAACAAAATTCTATTTTTCAAACTATAAAATATTCTAAACTATTTTCAAAAACTATTGTTTTCTTTCATTTCTTTTTTCCACTACAAGGTCAACATGACCACCACTAGAAGACCACACATACTGACCAGTCATCAAGTCTTTGGCAGGTTAACGTCAACGATGAAAATGAGTTTATTATTACTGCTACTAGGCGAAGGCCCTGACCTGACAACTTCCGCAAATCTTCCCTTATATAAAATATAACATGAATTGCTGATGTTCAACTTTCCTTGCGTCCTTAATCATACATTCCAACTAAACTTCGGACATCCCAGTCTATGTCATTTGACTGTTTGCCTCCATTATTTTTCTATTTAACTCCTCGGTTATATCATTTCTCTACATTCATCTGAGATGCTAGGATTCATGAATTGATTTAGGATATATTCTTGAATGCAGGTGAGCAATTACTATCCGAAACCATGTCTTTGATTTAAATCATCCACTCATGTTAATCCACTTGTCCTTAATCATGCACCGCACGCTCACCTAAGCTTATCTGAAGACATGTTTTGCACTCTTTGCTTTAATTGTCACATATGGAACTTGAAAAGTAACATAAAAGTATAGGGTAAAGCTAGGAGAGATGACGCACATTTCAAAGTTATGCCCTGTATCAAAATATAAAAGATATATTAAAGAGGTAATGCTTATAAAACATATGTCAACTACTATTATCTACAAAAAAATGTTATTTTTCAAAATAAAGACATTCTCATTTATTCCAGAAACAAAATACAAATACACTAAATTTGGCCGTCTCTCCTACTGTAGGATAGATGACGCACCATAGGTAGGAGACTCTCCTCTTTGAAGGTAACATGGCTGATCGATGAGAAACTTGGTAATCACTATGTCTACGAGCCCAACGTTAACGACAGTTGGAAATCTTTCATTTCAGTTGCAATTAATATAGTATATACAAAAATAAATTAATTTACTAAACGTAATGAAAATTTACGTTATGAAAACACACGCTGTTGCGTATGAATGTTCCTAGAACACAGAAGAACATACAAAATAACTGAAGAATTTTGCAATATGTTCGCTTCTGATCGCTCTACTCCTCGACTAACTTCCATGACGCCACGTGTTGGCAAACAAGAGAAGTAAAGCCTGCGTCTTCTCTCCTACCGCGTCATTTCTCCTAGCTTTACCCTAATTGCAAATGATAACGTAAAAAATGTTATCTGAATACTGGTATCTGAAAGGCGTTCGAGACAAGGCCTGAAGCTTCTGCTAGTTACATATGAAGCGTTCCTGCATCAAGAAAGAAAGATAAATTGTATAGCTTGTACCATAGCTTTTCTCTTGTCTATATTTTCAACCCTAACTCAAATTAAATGAGATTTTCTAATTCTGTATAATTTAAGCAAATTGTTTTATAATTTTCTATAATACCAAATAATTTAATGCTAAAATCTTAAACATATGATCTTAATTTCTTCCGTAATGGACTGAAACCCCCCCTTTAGCTGCTAGTAGAGGGGTACATACATGCTGTAAATTAATGTTCCGTGTCCTAATTCTTCCCCTTAATCCATATCATTAATTTTGTCGGAAACAGAAACTACCTCTTGTTGTGTGTATATTTATCTCTCTTTTGTCTCTCTCTCTCTCACACTACACTCTCTATCTCTCTTTATGTTTATAATACTACAGTGTGTAACGTAGATAGCGTGAATGTGCGTAAGTTTGAGAATAGTGTTTTAAAAATTAATTCTCTTGAAGCTTATAGCATCCTTTCACATATAAACAACAGTGTGATATAATGCCGGCCATATAACGCCTACAAAGGCTACCCGCTGAAAATGGTGCCTGGGTTTATTCATTGCTTGAATTGTAGTATCAAAGGGACATGGCCATTCAAAAAAACTCTGGTCTCACTTTGCTATGCTTGTTCTGCTAATAATCGCCAATAAATTTATTATTCTTTTTCTTACATCCGAACAATAGGTTTTTTTTTTTAAAAATATAATATAAATCTCTCTTTTTCTTTCTAGAATATAACGCCAAATTTATAACATCGCATAATAATGTGTACGATATGGTTAACAAAGAAGGCACGATAAAAAATAATAATGATCATAGTTAACCACTGCGAGATATGAAAAAATTCTGGTGTGACACACTCACACAACTTTCTCTTACTCTAGTTTCAAAATTGTAATTGATAAATTTTATAGTTTGTGTATCAAATTTAATGAATACACTTCGTCGAAGTTCATCGCAAACTGAAAAAACAGTTCAGTAAAAGTGCACTTCCGGTTTACTAATTTTCTTGAAACTCGGAATTTTGGCAATCTATTCATTTCTAATTAATTTTGTTTGGATTTGTAGAAATTGTATAATCAGCTATGATAGCACTTAAGAAAAAACATAACCCCACCCCTCCCCCAAAAGGCCCTCTAAATGACTTCACAAGGAGAAATGTTTCAAATAAAAGTTGTAGCTCTTTATATGTGTAGTTTATATTCCTAGTTTAAAGAAAATCGTTGGAGCCGATTTTTGAGAAAATACCAGAAAACTGATAAATACATTTTAGTAAAAACGTACTTCCGGTCATCCGATTTTTTCCAAACTAGGAATTTCAAGAACACATTTAATTCTAATTAATATTATTTAGATGACAGAATTGTATAATAAACTGAAATAACACTTTAGAGGAAAACCTAACCCCACCCTTCCCCCCAAAAACGCCCTTAATGAATGAATTTCCCCAGAGAAATGTTTCAATTAAAAGTTGTAGATTTTTGTATGTCTAGTTGATATATAAAATTTGAAAAAAATATTCGGAGCCATTTTTGAGAAAATCGCAAAAAAGTGAAAAAAAAAAAACATTCAATAAAGTGGTTGAGGAATTTTGACAGATGACCTACTGTTGGTCCGGTTCCCATGGTGATACCTAAACGGAATATCAAGTTTGAACTTTCTATGATTTTTCGTTTTTGCGCTATGCTGTTCATATATATATATATCATCATCATCATCATCATCATCATCATCATCATCATCATCATCATCATCATTATTATTTTATTTCCCATTGACAATTTTTAACACAGCAGTAAACATAGTGAAAATACACAGAGACCATTTTCTAAAAACCACTTTTTTGGACTCAGGAGACCACAAAACGGATATTTCCGGTGAAGATATCAAAAATTTGATACGGTTGCAATACTTCCTCTCACTAAGCGTGAGGACGGGAAGTTTTGACGTTATGTTATGATGTCAAACGTCTAAAGTGCCATATTAATATGTTATAAGATTGTATCTTTCATATAATATTAATATCCACGGACGGTCATTGACGATGACTGTTGTCTTCATTACATTAGTTATTTACAAATTATTTTAGTTAATCATTATCATTAATTTTTGTATTTTTATTTTCACAAAAGAGTATTGTTATTTTGATTTTTTTTTAAATAAAGACTTTCTTCTTCTTCTTCTTCTAATATTAATAAGATTTTATTAATGTTGGAAGTTGCTGGCGCCCCAGTTGCTTTAACGTTGCAATTGTCTTACGGTGCATCTCAATGCGCATTAACCCCCGTCTGTCACGCTGCTTATACATACCGAATGAATCAGCTACAACCTTGAACCATCAAAACTCCAAACGTTACTTTAAACTCCTACCTATTAGTTGTTTAAAAACAATATTTAAGTTTGACAATTTCAGAGCTTTAAGCCGGTAATGAATAATTTTCAAAAAAAAAAAAATGTTAAAATCTTTCTCGTGAAAGAATTGCTGGGGAAAAAACATTCAAACGTATAGAAATGAACTCTCAAAAGTGTTATAAAAGCAATTGCTTCCAAGTCTTCATTGCAAATATCTTCACTCAGCTTTCCGGTCAAAAGCTTTTTTTACATGTCAGAGAGTTTTTTCAAGAATCTAGGTTAAACGATCTTTTAATATGCAGAATTGTAATAAAAGCCAATGCTCTACCCTGTTCTATTATCAATCAGTACCACTCTTGGTTCTGTCACTCAGTTCATTCATATAACTCTTTCTTCTCTGTAGCATTCGTAAAATATAATTTGTATGTAATTTAATTCATTAACATCACCATTTTCCATTCCCTGGTACCTTAGGTACTGGTCTTAGGATAAATTTTTTTTTATAAATTTGATTGTATAAGACTTCAAGAAAAGTCTCCTTGGAGCAACCTTGAAAACAGAGCTTCATCAATTTATTTTTTACCAATATCAAACAAAAATAAATATGATTAGTCTTATACAATAATAAGATAATTAGGTAGCACATTTTAAATTAAAACTTAATATGAAATGACGTATATAAAAAAAACAAAAAAACAAAATTGATTAGTGGAATAGTATTATTATTATTATTATTATCATCATAATAATATAGATAGGCGCACACAATGATTATTAACCTATAAGATGAATAAATTATGCATATTAATAAGTGTCGATATAATTAATGCATGAGAAATCTCCTTTTAGTTGAAGAAACCGTCATGGTACATTTCACTTTTTATTAAAGGAATAGAAAGAGTGAGAGAACCAGAGTGAGAAAGAGAAGACCATACATAATAATAACTAGTGTTTTTATTTTAATATTATTTTTTTTAATTTTTTTTAATGAATATTTTATAAATTATCATAATAGGTGAATTGAATTAAATTTGTTTATTTATTTTGTTTAAAATAGTGAAATGCAAATTTTTTTATTTTTTTTATTTTAAGATCGTTTAGTGAGGTTTTTAATTATTTTTAAAAAGGAATGTTGTTTTCCAGTTGCGTTATTTTATTATATTGAAAATTCATTTTTTATTTTAAAATTGAAATGGAAATTTAAAATCTTGTTGATAAAGTATTCAGCATCATGAATATCTCGAATTGTTATTATCATAGCAGGAGTTCTTCTTTTCAAGTAGTTCTGGGCGTTTTCATATTTTTTTTCCAACACCAGAACCTAGTTTGTCAGGACTTTGTAGAAACGTTGACTTCCAGTTATTTTAAAGTTTCTGACAGATACTCTACACTAAGTGATTCTTCAACCAGTCAATTCACTTATCATAAGCAGTCAGTGTAATGTTGAAGTCACTTTAATAATTCACTTTAATGATGCCCTGAGTGCTTTAAAGAAATGGGCTGACGATAATGAGATGATGGTTAATCCTGAAAAGTCAGAATTCCAGTTATTTACCCTCTCAACTAAGCAGCACTCATTGTCACTCAATTATAACGCACATCCACTGCCGAGATCTACCTGTACCACATAATCTGGGAGTCCTTCTTGATTCAGAGGTGTTGTAGACAAAACACATAAACAAGCAAAAAACTAAAGGCGTAAAAAGATTAGGCTTACTCAGGAGATTGGCTGGTACGACTTGGGGTGCTACGCAGGATGTTCTGACACAGGCGTACACATCCTATGTACGACCAGTGATTGAATATGGAGGGGAATTAACTATCACAGCCTCTGAGGCTAGTTTGAAACAAATAGAAAGGACCCAGAATCATGCGTTGAGGCTTATTACCCGTGGACCCCGTTCCACCCCTATAGCGGCAATGCAAATCCAGACTGGCGTGCTCCCGTTGTCTATAAGAAGAGAGGAAGCTGCCATTAATCTTTATGAAAGAGTGAAACGTTTGGGAATAGTTTACTGGGACGATTACAGGCCGGCCTGTCAGAGATTAAAGACACAGAAATGTTTCACCTTCAAAGCAGAGGAATTAATCACCAGGTCCTGCCTGGACTTCAAAGAAAGGCTTCACTTCCCCATACAAACAACAAACACCTACTCTCTCCATAGAGCCAAGGGATATCTTCACCTCTTACACATGGTGTGCAAGAATGAAACAACAACATTGGAGCTGAAGGCCGCTGCACTCGGAACGATACATACTCGTTTCCCAACACCACCCTGGAAGCACGTTTATATTGATGGCTCTGCCTTAGATGCACGTGGAAATGCTGGCGCAGGTGTTTTTACTTCTGACTTCCAGATCGCCGAACCGGTGGGACGTTTTTGTTCTAATTTTGACGGAGAAGTAAAAGCTGTTCTATTAGCACTAAAAACGCTCCAAAATGAGGCAGTAAAGAAAGCAGTTTTGTTCGTTGACTCACAAGCAGCCATTCAGGCTTTAACCAGCCTTGTGAGTAGTGAGTCGTACGATGTTTTAGAAGCACAAATGCTTATAGGAGAACTTTTGTCCTTGGGTTGGGATATATGCCTGCAGTGGATACCCAGCCATTGTGTATCCAGGGTAATGAAGAAGCAGACCGTCTTGCAAAAACTGGATCGCTAAAAGATCAACCGCAAGCTCCCCTGGATTACGCGACAACGAAAAGACTCCTACGTCATAAATTTAACTCCGAGGCGATAGAGAGTTTTGAAAGGCAGGCAGAAGGAAAAAGGTGGAGGGTTCTGCTTGAACAGGGAGGACGAATTCCCCATAACCTCCCCAGAAACGAATTAGTTGCCTGTTTCAGACTGGCCACTGGACACGATTACCTGCAGGCTCATCTTGCCCGATTTGGAGTCGTGAACAGCCCTACCTGTGTATTGTGTGGCGTTGGGAACATGACTGGCTCTCACCTAGTCGAGTGCCAAGCTCTTTTAGACATTCAACAACTGCCAATTAGGCAGACTGATAACTATAAGTATCGATCTATTTTATATTGGACTGCTCGAAGTCGAATGGCTGAACGCCAATCATGACTTGGCATTAAAAAAAAAAAAAAAAAAAAAAAAAAAAAAAAAAAAAAAAAAAAAAAAAAAAAAAATTAATTTAATTTCTCGATATTTAAATTAGTGGAAATAATTACATATTAGTCCACATATGTTCAACGTCAGCAATTAAAAGCAAATATATTTTTTGAATTACATATTAGTCCACATATGTTCAACGTCAGCAATTAAAAGCAAATATATTTTTTGAATTACGGCAGAAAGGATGTTTGACTAATAAAGATAAACATAGTTAATTAATATTAACTTATTGAAGTGTTAATGTTAACAATCATCAATAAACAATAAAGAATAGGATGATAAAGACGTTTACTTAACGTTGGATTACCTGTGGGGGATCACCTAATATCTTAACAAAAGTTCGCCCCTCTAGCCACTAGTGGGGGGGCAAACCTTAGTGATTTATGTTCTTCTTTTTATAAAGATTTTTTTTTTATGTTTGCCTCCACTACGTAAAAATAGAAATGTTCCAGCACATAACTAATCCAGCATATTATTGTATAAGAATGGAGGGAGGTCAGAAAGGTAACGCTCTACGTATATATTTACATAACCCCCGCGTCAGACGGCAGTTAGGCCCGTGTATGATGTTGTTAAGTATTGCAGCGGCTAATTTGTAATTCATTAACTATGACGTCACACTCTGGTGAAATATGGTTTACCGAGTGGTGGACAAATTATTCATCCTGCCAACAGTCTCTCGCGGTAACAAACATATTAACACACCAGCTAGATAATATTATTGTCCCTAGTATTTGTAATTTATAGATTATATACAAAGTAACTATAAATTCTTGGTGTTTTATTAATTCCTGTTTGATTATAACTGAATATTTTCAACGTTTCAGGAAGTTTCAAAAATTTATGTTAATAGATAAAGGCAATCTTTTCTCTATTACGGATCCCAGTTCATGAAACGGGCCTTTTAGGGCTGATATTTGGAAGGCACTACTCTACTTATGATTAAGGCAGCATAATTGTTGGTCATTTTAAAATTTAAAGGATTATAAAAAAGTAATATTTATTTATTAAGGAACAATATGGATATTACATTACAATTCGTATCAATTAATCATATCAAAAGTATATTAGAGCATTTTTTTTTGGCTTTTGTAATAGTTTCTTTCAATAATTTCATTAAAATCTTGCGTAGCTTAATCATTTCTTGTACAAATTTTCTAGCAATTAAGTTGTTCTTGACTATTTATGCTTCTGCATCATGTTTTCCAAATTGTATAATTCCGAGAGGAGGTAGTCGTGTGAATCAGATAATTTAATTTATTGCCCATTCATATAAATTAAGCTACAAATAATTACTTCATGTACTTCATTATCCAGAGGAAAGTAGATAGCTGAAATACTTTCATATGATTGAATATGTAAATTGGTCCGCAATGCTGGCTAACATTTAGGATTTTATACGTCGTAACATGCTTCTTTTTGATCTTCCTGACTGGTTTCGGATTATCATCCATCATCATAATAAGGTTATCAAGTTCGTGTAGAGAGTTGACATCAACTTAATGTTTCTGTTACATACTGTATGCGGGAAGTTATGAGCTTATTTCACAAAAATTAATTCATCATTTATAACCCCTGGCAAAAAATCAACAAATGTATGCGTAACAGAAACATTAAGTTGAAGTCAACCTCTCTATAGGAACTTGATAATCTTACTCTGACGATGAATGAAAATTTGAAACCGGTCTGGAATAACAAAAAAATATGCATGCCATGACTTATAAATCCCAGACTTTCATACCAATGGGATAATTAAGCGCAGGAAAATCGCGGGGCCATTGGCGGCCCAAATGAATTGTAAGACAGCAGGTTTAGAGATACAAAATAGAGCTCAGTAATTTGAAGGAAAATTTTAGATTGGAATACTTGGGTTTTTCATGACACTGGATCTTGTTTGAATCCTACAATTGCCATAAATTATGATGCTTTTGGGAATTGGATATTAGTGTTTAGAGTTACTTGAAGCAGGAATTGCTACCCATCATGTGACATTCTTAACAATCATGAAATCACTTTTATGTGTCTTAATTTCTCTTAAAAAATGAGTTTAACTTGAACTTTTAAGAAGATAAGGTAGGACAGTCTTTGGAGAACACCGACTTCACTTATTAAATCTACAAGAAATACTAGCCTTCTAAAAACATATCCAAGTCTTCAAAATAACTTTGACATGTTATCATTTTGTAGATTCTAATCAAATCATTAACACCAATAATTTTAAAATCAAAACAGCAATTTGATAAGAGTTATATGCCACACTTTTTTTTTTGAAGCGGGGGCCAACGCACTGCGACCTTTATCAGGTCTGTTGTTGTATTATCCCCTGGGTGCCGCAGGCTTGCCCACAGCACCCTAACAGATGTCCAAATCCGTTCTACAACACCTCCATCAGTCTGAGATCCCTAAGGAAACCCAGTATTCTGACGGGCTCTAGAGAGGGTATGTCCCCCTCCTCCACCTGGTAGCTACCCAGGTTCCTGAACCTTCTCTGAGTGGCAGCCTCACAGTCTGTTAGGAGATGTAGTGGAGTTCCTCCAGCTCCCCACAGAATCTGCATGAGCTGTCACTTTCCAAACCCAGCTTCACCAGGTGTCCCCTAAGTCGGCAAAGCCCCGTGAGGAAACCCGTAAGAACGCGGAGCTTGTTCTTGCTCAATCCAATGCAGGCCTCCGACCTCCGTTGGTTATAATTTCCGAAGCAGATCTTGGCCTGCCGCGAACCGGGGAGGGAGTACCAGAGTTGAGATCTCTTCGTCTCTTCCTTCTTCCTAAGTTCCTCCAACAGAAAGTGGTCGCTAATCCCACAAAAAGGTTCCGGCCCCAGAAGTGGGGTCATAGCGCCTATCTTGGCCAGGGAGTCGGCCATCTCATTCCCTTCAATGCCAACATGCCCCGGCACCCACCAAAGTGCAACTTTGTTCCTCCTGCCTAGAACGTTAAGTTTATCTAGGCATTCCCAAACCTAGAGTTAATAACTGGTGCACCCAAAGCTCTAATGGCTGCTTGACTATCGGAAAGGATAACAATCTCCTGGTTCCTATATCCCCTGTCGAGGTTAAATTGTACACATCTTCCGATAGCGTATATCTCGCTGGAAGATGCTGGGAATTTACCCATGGGTTTCGAGAGCTTGATCCTTGGACCAACCACCCCCGCCCCAGTCAATATACCACACTTACACACTCTGCTTTGCCATACGAGCGCATGCGAGTGTGGCAACTAAACGAGCGTTGTAAAAAGGCTTTACTCTCACGTTAAATAATATATTTTTTTCTACATCAGTTAAAAGAGAATATAAAAAAGTAGTGGTAAGAATGTGAGATAACCTCTTAAGAAGGGAAAGGTTACTTTCGGAAAGGTTGTAAAACATTTAGTTACAGTTTAGCAAAATTATATATATTATTTTCTGATACTTTATATTTTGTTAAATTGGATTTTAAAATGTTAAAACAAATGTTTAATTTAAGAATTTTTACTTTAATTGAATAATATTAATATATTTAGCAATTTCGTTACAAATTTAAAATTTAATTAATTGAAAGGTGGTAACATTGTCATTCTTGATGGAAGAATTATCACATTATTCGATTGTTATAGAAAAAATATATTTATCTCTTTTTACTTTCTTGTTTGATTATTAACAATTCTTATAATATTTTTACGAGTGAAGCATGCCATTAACCGAACGTTTCACTATTGAACAATCTTTGCTCATTCAATAATCTTAACATCAAGTTTTTAAACTGTAACTAACCTTTCCCAAGTGTGGTTTTAATAGGAAAAAATAATTAAATATAAATTACAATAAGCTAAGAAATTGTTCGTATTAAATAATCATTGAGAAATTCTGTGCAGACTCCATACTTGATGGGAGTCTGCACAGAATAAATCTTACCGGTATAAAGATGATATCTAATAAAAAAACATCCTCAAAGTAATACATAAAGGTTTCATTAAAATTCCAGTCTATTATTCAAGATTACCGGCCCCCACATATGAATTACATGCTTAATCAACACGGTCTTGAAAAAGAGATTTTAATAATTGCATAATAATATGTTTCAATGGATCACCGCTTTGAGATCTGCACAGATCACTTGTCTAGACGGTAATCAATGTTATTCTTTTCCTGTTCCAGCTAATTAGTACGCTGGTCATAAATGACTGCACTTTATAGTGCAAGTTGTAAGTTGTTCACCTGTAAAATTGAAATCTTACAAGTAAGTACTTGTTGGCGATAAGGAGAGGTTATATCCTGAAATTGTTAAACTATTTAATTACCAAAAGGGCTCATAGAAATATTAGCCAGTGTATGTAAAATACATCATCCACAGAAGTGAGTATTGGAATGAATGGATGACTTTATATTAATGTTTGAAAGGTATCAGAGACATTTTCCGTGGTAGCCTGCTTCATTTTGTGGTCATCGACCGTTTCGGGCGTCCGCCCATCTTCAGATGCGTTTTTCAGACAGTGTGACAACACAGACTTGCACAGAGCAAACTTAGTTTTTCACACTCAGTTTTCGCACAGAGTTTGCTCTGTGCAAGTCTCTGTTGTCGCACTGTCTGAAAAACGCATCCTGAAGATGGGCGAACCCCCGAAACCGGTCGATGACCACAAAATGAAGCAGGCTACCACGGAAAATGTCTCTGATGCTTTCCAGCTCTGCGGAACCAACCACCACAACAATGTTTGAAAGGTAAATTAGCTATGCACAGCGAAAAAGGTATTATTATGAGTTAAGAAGCTGGTGAACTGCTTACTGGCCCAACATTGATGCAACGTATTGACACATTATTGTCGGAAAACACAAAATTAGGTTTCTCGTAAACTCTGAATAGAGCGCGGATATCCTAGTAATGCGCTTTTTACAGACTGGTGGTAGAAGGCGGGAAACGTAGTTATTTGGATTACTACAAATACATATGGTTGTTACGCCCCTTCTATGTACATAGAACTATTTTCTAATACTTGGAATATTTCTACTACTTCCTATTACATAGAAAAAATTTTGGTAATAATTAATATTGTAAAAAAAATAAATAAATTTTACTTTATCCTGTGTGTTTTCAATCTATCATATATTCTATATTCATTTATATGAAAAAGTGTCTGTATATTACAAAATAACATTCTGATGTAAGAACATGAAAGTTTCGTTGTTCGAACTTGAAAATGGCGTCTTTGCCACTTCCCTATCTCATACTCTAGGTTCGTTTTCTTTACGAGAGCAGGAGGCATCTGACTAGTCAATTCCCGACCATCAAGGACGATCATGCCCCTTTTTTGGTACTTATATCGTAGGGCCCTCATCTCTGCTTGGAGATCGAGCGGCAACACTCCAACGACAGCATAAAATAGCTCTTTACATTCTTAATAGAATGCCGCTGTACGACTGCATGTCCAGCAATTCAGTTTATTTAGTATTCAGTTTATAGTAATTTTTACATAACGATAATATTCGCACAGATATTTAAAAAAAAAAAATGCCCCGTTCATGCCATAATGTGGCGACATTAAACGCCCGCCAACAATGTATTAACCAGATATTTCATTAAGAGTAAAATATTTTTCTAAAACAAAGACATGAGACAGAGCCACAAAAAAAGCTGGAAAAAGTACTATTTTTATGTTTCTTGCGTTCAAATTGAAATTTGGAAATTTTAGCAATTGAAGAGAGCGGGAAGATTTTGGGAGCTCAATTTTAGAATTTATCTCCTTTATTTAATGAATACTGGTAAAATATACCTACTATTGTATATTATTTAAGTCCTATATCTATTTATTTGCAAAAATTATACACAATCAAGTTATTAGTACAACATTGAATAGAATGTTTATTTTTCATGATAGTTGATTATAATTTTCTAGCGTAATTGCAAAGAGTTCAAATATAAGAAATCAACAAATTTTACAGTATTTTTATTATTGTAAAAGTTTTTCATTTATTTTAGTCTACATAGTGCCTAGTGTTAAAAAACTTAATGTAGACGAAATTTCAAAATTTACTTTGGAATACAGTCTTTAAAAAAAAAAAAAAAAAAAAAAACTACAATTCTGTTAGATGAATAATGTTTTTGAAAATTATATTGAATGTAGAAAAAATGCAAAATTAATTAGCGCAAACAACCCACTCAATATAGTCCATAAGAAATGATGGTTTGTTTAGATAAAAAATCTATTGTAATCAAAATTGCATTTTTTTTTTTTTAATATTAATCCAAAGAGTTAATTATATTTGAATTTGCGCTTTGTATTAGAAAAAAAAAAAAAAGAACGGGTCGGTGTAAGGTGTAAATGTGTTAGCAAGAGCTGTGTCACGGAACTAGGCAACAAGTAACACGCTAGAGCAACCACTCACCTGGTGAAACCCTAGGTAGTTCTCAATTGTGTGCGTAGCGAAGAATACTTCACCCTCGCATGTCAGTATCAGTAGAAATCCGTTCAAAGCCTGTGAAAAAATATTTTTATATTTTAATAATTTTATTATAATTAACAATAAAATATGATGAATGCAAGTATTAATAAATAATAAAAAAATTATAAAAAATTTCTGAAATGCATAGAATAATTCTTATCCGAATAATTGTTAACCGATGATTCAAAGGAATAACAACACTTTATATAAAAAAAAAAAAATAATTAAAACAGTTTCTGGAAAAAATTTATCTCCTGTTGCAATCATTTGTTAAAATACTGAGGTGAAAAGTTTTGTAATAAAAGGTAAAATAATTTATTATTAAATAATTTTTTAATGTATTGTGCATTTTTTAATGCTATTCGTTAAGTATATATATATCTCTGTATGTATGCTGATTATTTAAAGATTAGTCCACTAAATCAGAAGACAAATTATTAAATTTTAGACCCAATAGTTGAAAAGATTTTTAACTGGAAAGTATTAGAGATATTTTCCACTATAACCTGCTTCTTTTCATGGTCATCGACCTGTTTCGGGCGTTTCGCCGAACATCATCACAATGTTTTGACAAAACATTGTGATGATAAAACATAGACTTGCAAACTGAGCAAACTCAGTTTATATCAGTGGGTTCTTGAAAGTGTTTTGTTAAGATCTAACTAGGTTTTCCGATTCCTGGGTATTGTCATATGTTTTTTTTTTTTTTTTTTTTTAAATGTTTTATGGCGTCGACTGCTGAGGTCTTTGGCCACATTCTTCGCCGTGACTGCTGATGTCTTCGTAGAAATGCATGGAATATTTTCATTATTTTCTGAATATCTAATTTTTATCTTCCTCTATACTCACTACTAGATAACACAGCCGTCTTAGTACTAGATGTATATAGACTTCGGTATATACAACCATTCCAAACCAATACTACCAAAATAATACTACAATACCAAATACGTTCATTTCAATAAATACATCCATTCCATCACAAACCTAATTTAAAAGTGGGTGGAGTACTGGATATTCCTCGCACCCCGCGGACTTAAAACTAAAATAAAACTGTGTACACTATTTACATAACGTTCATACTCACATTCACACAGTGCCGGGGTTGCCATTCCCGGCTCAGACCCGCCCCTCCAAAAGTCAGTGGCTCCCGAATTAAAAACAGTGCAGGAGAGGTTTCCTACACGACCAAAAGTTGCCACCCCTGGTCGGAATTGGCCCCCCCCACACCCATTCTCACAATCTTTCATTCCGACAAAAATTTAAAACCTTATTCTAGAACCTATGTTATCACTTACAAGCTAGTGGATTGTAGTACTCGATATTCCTACAATCCCGATCTGTCTAACCTAACTAATAAACTACATATAAAAATTAACTAACACACAATACTCTTTCATGCAAATAAATTACTTTCATACAACTACTTTCATCCAAATAAATTACTTTCATACAACTACTTTCATCCAAATAAATTACTTTCATACAAGTACTTTCATCCTTTCAGCTATATACATCTATGTACAATTATATAAAATATATTAAATTTGTCTATATATTCCTAATGCTCTTAAAAAATCAATCACTCCTTTAATCTTATCGCTTTCCTCCAGATTCTCTTTCAGGTTGTCTGATAAGTTATAAAGCCGTCGCATATAGAGTAAATTTCTGCAGGTGCATAGTAGATGACGAACAGTAAGGCGTTCGCCGCACCTTTCGCACAATGGCGGTTCTCGATCAGCCAAGAGGTGCTGATGTGTGAGAAGTGTGTTTGTCATATGTTGTTTTTCACGTTTTCACAAAAGCTTGTACATATTGTTCCTTTTAAGAATGAAAACATTAAACAAATGGGTGATATGTAACTTAAATTACATTTTTGGAGGAAATTTACATTGATAATTAATTATCCATACTATCTTAGTGTAGAAACAAAACGAAAGGTCACTGTGTCAGTTGGTGGACTACTGTGGAATAATTAATGATAAGAAATGATAAAAAACGAATTGTGTCATCGTTAAGATAGTATAAATAAATGAATATGTTGTTAAACAATTAATTTATATAAGTTGTAACAATTATTAATTTACATTTGTGGATAAATTCGGGGAATAGATATTATATATATCATTATTTTATTTTATTTATAATAATTTTTGTTCAGAAATAATTAAAATATACCAGATATTAATGTTAAAGATGGATAGAATCATAATTTTCCGATACATTTCACAGAATACAGGATGTTGGTACAGAGTTGTTAGAGGGTGAGTAATATTGAAGGGGGGGTGATTGTGAACTGTGATTTGTCCACAAGGGTGTAGAATACAGTAAGGGACAACCAAGGGTGAAGGATTACAAAAAAAAAAAATAATACCACTAAAGAAGGGTGTATTGTGGAGTAGTGTACAACCCTCCGGTAGTTACAGTAAAATGGCTGCTCCTCTTCATTCTTATGAACTTGGTGTATATCTGCGGATTGTATATTTGTGTGTGCGGTTCTGTTATTACAAGTAATGGCCACTTTCATTTCCTTTAACTTGGATATTACCAGCACAATAACTTGCCTCTTTCTCTCTCTCACTCTAATTAGTACAGTACTATTGACTAGGCCTTGGACTCATCTATAACTTGGCTCAATTTAGTTATACGCATGCGCGTCACGCTAATCTATTCTACATCATCATTCTGCTTTATTTTATCATACAGATTGTAAATAATCTAATCTCTAGTAAAGAATATTTGTGCATAATAAATTCAATGAATTTTATTATTCTTTAATAAGTTATTTATTGGTTGATCTTTAATTTTTTCAACACAGGACTAGAAATTGATGAGATGTAATTATACTTACTATCCATCTATGTTTTTTAAAATAACTGAAGAAATTTTAGCAGAAAGAAACAGTCACAAATTCCACAAGAAAGGTGATACGTATTAATGTTTGTTGATAGTATACGAAGTTTTGTTGGAATAGTTTTCAAGATAATTGCCATAAGCTAAACAAAATATTCGGCGAAGTCGTACTTGTTCGATTGTTGGATTTTGCGACAAAAAAAAACCGTGTCAGAGATATGGTGCTAGTAATATCAAGTTTGAATTTCTGCGGTTGTTGTTATATTTTTCAAGATATTTTGTTTATACAAACGCACAGGCCATTTGCTAAAAACATTTTTTTCGCTCTCAGGGGACCTCAAAAATATTTATTTCCGGTTAAAACTTAAGGGCGTTAATTTGATACGATCACAATACATCCTTTTTATTAAAGACAGGGAAATTAAGAAATTATTTAACTTCTGTTTAATGTAATTTACAGTTATTTTACTTTCTCTTAGACATGATGATTTTTTTTTAAAGTCTGATTTGCGTCTACACTGAATAGTTTTTTTTCAGTTTTCGAGAGTTTCTTGAAAACGGTTCCAACCCTTTTCTTTAAACTTCCTGCACTGTCTGTCTACACTATCTACACGCATAAATGCCTATCATTTTTTATTTGAAATATTTTCCAACAATAGTTGATTTTTTTAGCTAGTTGTGCGGAATTTGTGGCATTAAATTTTCAAATGATGCATTTGTTTCAATGTCATTGAATGTCAAAGGTTCGCTGGTTGGTTCTTGTCTACACTCACACCGTTTCTACATTAACAATAATATTTATTGATTTAAACAAAATTTATCATTTTATATAATATAATTATACTAAAATGAATAAGAGAAATTTGTTTGAGTGTTTCACATCAGATTTTTCTTTTCTTTTTTTTTGAAGTAGGTTTGTTTGTTTTGTTTGCCTAGAATGAATATTATATAACCAAATAATAAATGCAAAATCGAATTTGACGCTTTCTTGTCGAATATATAATTATATTTTCAATACAATCTGGAATAAAAAAAAAAAGAAAAAAAAAAAGGAAACCAAAACCTAGCTTACAAAACAAATCAAGCAATGGAAAGATAATAAATCTTTCCGAAGAAATGAACTAAAATGAAATAATGAATAATTATTAATTATAAGTTTCGTTTGATATGTGTAAATAATTCCTTTGTTAAATAGGTGTCCACATAAATAATTATTTATATTTACATAAATATGAAGCGATGCTGCATAGCTAGAAGAAAGTACCATTCTTATCCGTTCCATGTTTTAAAACAATTTCACTTATGTAGGTCAGGGATCAAGAAAGTTGTATTGACGTGCAATGCAGTAGTAGTAGTAGGTATTGGAAACAACGTTGAACTAAGTAAGTAAGTCTTTAGTAAAGTTATTAATTGTTTGATAAACTAATTGACTGTGGTGCAGAAATCAAATAAGAGAGGAATTTTAATTGAACGAAAATTTGAATTCACCAAAGTAAGACCTATGTACGCAGGTTTATCGTGAAATTGATTGGTATGAAATAAATGAGCGGAAACAATTTTTTGTTAATTTGTAAGAAATTTTGTTTTGCTCATCTATTTCGTGCTATTTCGTATTAAGTGTTTAATGATCAAGTATTCTGTTCCTGCACTGCATCCGGTTGTCTTCTAATAAATTCATTTCCCAGTTGTTATGCCATGTGCGATGCCTATATTTACGCCCTCTCTTCATGTAGAATATAGAAACCTTTCTTTTTCAGGACATTTGGATTTGCCATTAACAGGCTTCGTATGGTGACGGGTTTCCTCATGGGGCATTTCAGACTTAGGGGGCACCTGAAGAAGCTGGGATAGCACCTGTAGATTCTAAGGGGCAGATGGAGAAATGGAGGAGACTCCAATACACCTCCTAACGGACTGCGTTGCTATTATCCAAAGAAGTTTTGGAAGCCTGGTTACTTACCATGCAGGCTGTAGAGGAAGATATACCCTCCCTAGAACCTTCCCAGATCCTGCGATTCCTCAGAGATTTTAATCTAAAAGGGGTGCTGTAGGTGACTCATCCTTGGCAAGTGCAGTGGCTCAATAGACCTCTTTTGGTCGCACTGCACTGTACCACAAAAAAAAAAAAAAAAATAATTGTCTGTAAAGTTTGGCATTGCCACAACCGTTGCCATAGTAACTTTATATATTATATACCATTATTTTTTTATATTTCTCAGTTCAGGTGTCCATCCCGAACACAGAGTTGTGCTCTACTGAGCCAGTCATCTCTTATTCCCTTAACCGATTTTGATTACTGTTTTATTTTATATAATTTTCTCAGGTTCTGCCAGGTTTAAAAAACTTCCGGTATCTCCTTCCATCCAGATATCCTTTAAACTATACAAGATTTCAAGCATAAATAATTTTCTTAAATTCTAGTTTTCTGGGGTGTATATCGATAACAGGATTAGCCACTTTGGGCTTTTATTTTTTAATTTTTTAGTTAATTAAAGCTCAGATTCAATTTTAAGTGCTGCGTCGATTGGGAAGACTGTTTACAATAGAGGACACTTTTACAATTTCTAGTTTTCTTTGTAAAAACGCCTTTCTTCAACAATAGTCGCAGATGTCTAAGATTCATTTTTTCTGATGTTTTGGTTTGTAAGAGTTATGAAGCATCAGCCAACCTTCTTTCTACATATTATTTTCAGAGCATTTTGAATGAGGATTTCTATTATTTGAGTAATTTTTAAGGTTATTAGGAGTGCCCAAACTCTACTGACATATCCTACCTTGCTCGGTAATCACATCACAATCATATTTACTAAAATCATTAATCATATTTTGATTCATGAACTATTCTTTATTATACTTTACTCCTACTATACTACTGATAATATTCTAAGTTTGGTAATTAAACAACTTCAGGAGAGTAGCGTTATCATAATAGTTCTCTGTTTTGCACTTTGACTAATTTCGACAGTTCATCACTTAGATGTAAACACCAACTATCCATTGGATGACAGTCTACTTCAAATCTCCAATACGGTGTGGCCTTTTTATTTATTTATTTTTTTTTTATAGTGGCAAATAGAAATGCACCAGTATAGTTCTTAGGGGAAAGGCAAGATGGCTGCACCCATTTTTGGGCAATCAGAATCACTAAAGAAGGGAGCTATCCTAACATAAGATGGTCGTAGTCAGCTGGCAATCATACTGTAAGTAAAAATGAAAGCCACTACAATTTATCTTTTATCAGTTTTTAACCCTTTTCTTTATAGAATGGTACAGAAAATGCTTAAAACAAATCAACGTCATTCTCTATGTGAGCACTACAATAGCGGAGTGAGTGAGACAGAATAAGAAA